>CM041634.1:57843333-57937369 GCA_023333625.1 Bothriochloa decipiens
GGCGGATTATGTGCTTGTGCTCTAATAAATTGGTCGGTTCTGTTACACATTCCAACCCTACCCTTATTTTATAAAAGTTTTATCGCTTCAGTTATGTTATGTTGCATTAAGTAATAGGAGTTGAGTGAAAACTTACCAATTGCATTACCTGTCTTATTTTCATATTCCTTGTTACCTGTTATTTAGAAAATACATAGTAATGCTTAGCCCTGCTTAATAAGTTAGGTTATCAAAAAGTAAAAGAATGAAAAAGATGAGGATGGCTTTATCTGTGGAAATGTGGATGATAGTTAATAAATCGAGTCTGGATGGGTAACTTGCATTGGGAAAGGAGTCCCTCTGTAGTGTTTCCGTCTGTTGATGCCCTAGGTCCCGTGTCGATGGTGAATCGGTGATATCGAGAACTAGAAATCCACATGCATGAAGTTACATACTAAGGATTGGAGCCCAAGTATGTCATGGAGTGATATATAGTGGGCCAGAGTCCCCACATATATCATAGTGTGGTATACCATGGATTTAAGTTCCCATGTATATCGATACACTGGGTCTAAATGCTCACATGTATCATGTGGTGATATATGGCTGCGGCTGTTATCCCAGTATATCTTTGGTCTGGTATGCATTTTGGTTTGAGCCTCATGCATATCGAAATCTAGGTCCCAGCTGGTATGAAAATGGATTCGAATCACCGTTGCTTCTCGTAGAAGAAGACTCGATCGGTGTTCATCATCGTAGTAACAACTTGAATAATGTTTGAGGTTTAAGAATAGAGCTGGTTGGTAATCTTGGTTTAGAGCAAGACAACTTTACTTTCTGTCAAGCTTTTCTGCAAAAATTCTTGTCTCTTGCAAGCCTTACCTTGTCCCTCTAGCTAGCCTTTCTGAGTCTTCACCCCTCTTTTTCGTCGTGTCAGTCTTGTTGAGTACTTTTGTACTCAGGGTTTGTTGAACCCTTGTTGCAGGTGAACCCCATGAGCAGGAATGCTTTGCATCCTGCTGCATGACAGTCGTTGCGAAGAGTGACGACGAGTAGGGTGTTTGGCTCTCGGGCAGAGCTTATCGCCTGGTATTGTAATAAAGTTATTTATCGCTACTCCACTACTACTATGATTTGTAATATTTAACTAAATGGTTTATAAACTTATGTTATTGTAATCCTTCCGCTATTTTACTCCGATATACCTTATTTGTATAAAACTGTTGTAATACTGCAATGTCTCTTTGTAATGATTGATCCTGCTCGGAGAATCGTGGATGATTCGGGTTTTACCCGACAGACCTTTTAAGTCTTATGGAACACATTCATGGTTATTAGGAGTCTGTTAGACAATAATCATACGTGTGGGTCATATAGTTTAGGAGGTTCTGCCACATTTCTGTGATATAATCATGTGATTTGAAGTTTGCAACTTTAAGCTGGTATGAAAATGAAGAAGTGGCTGAACACTTGGTAATTTTCTGTTGAAAATCAGTTTTGTCTCGGCTGACGGGCCGCGGGCTGGCACGGCACGGCGAAAATGACCGTGGCCTATGGCGACACGGCACGCAAAAACCGGCCCGTGTGCCGTGCCGTGGGCCGAAGGCCTGGCCCATGGCACGGCCGGCACGGCGGCACGCCACGACACGCTGCAGTGCCGTGCCGGCACGGCACGGCATGCCGACATGCCGTTCCGTGCCGGCACGGTGGCCATATATATGCAAGAGCATCGACCTTGTGTTGGTCAATCTGGTTTCACAAGAAATGATTTGTTTTTAACAAAGGATAAATAAAATAAATTTTTAATAGGTACTGTTCAAAGGGGTATATTGACTCTGATTTTGGACTCAATTAAAGCGCTGGGATGAATACAAGACTTTCATTATGGAGGCATGCAGGCTTCTAGAGTCTAGTGTCATGTTTCTGTTTGCTTCTCATGGGTGGAGTTTCTTTTATCGTCTTGGACATTAGTTTGGTTCCCTGGATTTTGAGTCATGGTAATTGTTTCAAGTCACCCGGGAAGGCGACTGACTATCGGTGAGAAAAGATATCCAGATGAAAAAGAGTTATGGCTAGTAATAATGCTAAAAAACACACATAGCCACATATGAGTGGTCGGCAGCGCTATGACGCGTGCAAGAGGGCAAGACAGAGTAGGAAGTACCGTTGGCATGCTATATTGGATGAAGAATTCATTTCTTAAGTCAAGAAAGAAGAAAACACATACATGTTTGATTGTCTGACGATGGAACACTACAGGAAAAAAAAATACAGCTAGAGTTAGAACCACCTCTCCTCCCCTCCCTTTTCTTTACATTCATGTGTTTCACCAAACATATATGCTATCAAAGTTCTTCTACCATGCATATGCGTTATGTAGTCTTCTGGTTTCTCTAGCTTCCTAACCAGCGGTGGGTTGAGTCCGGCCAGAAAAAAGTTGGGTTGGGCGAAACCCAACCGCGAAAACACAAGGCTAGAGTCGTCGTGACTCGTGAGGCAAAGGAAATGCACACACGCAGCTGCAGTGGTAGTTGCAACAAATTCTCCTTCTAGTTCTAGGTAGCCATGTATCAGATATGATGAGGAATAATCATCATGATTGCCAATGCCAACAAAAGTACTCCACTATATGGACTCACACTCCAATCCAAGACCAAAATAAAGGGGAATGGACTCGGTAGGTCATTTTGTCATATGGACACGGAACCACATTTGGTGCACACCCATCATCCTTTGGTGGTTATAGAATCGCTGCTTCAATTTGCGTCGCCTTGCAGCTGCAGTTAGTGTAATTCCAGCGCTGCGCATGCAGGAGCAGGATCCTCTGCTACTGCAGCCAACTGCTGCTGCTGTTTCTGAATCCAGACACCTATAGCTTAAGGGTATTATTTTTATGTAGAAGCAGGATTATTTTCGCTACAACTGAACAAGACGACGTGCGTTGTGGGCCGTATTAACTGACGCACCATGCCGACACACTAAACCCGGAGGTTGGACATGGCAGTTCCAGAAGAAGAGTATCAAAGTGTCAAACCTGAGTGGTTAAGATGGGAGCTCGGGGAGGGAAAAGGATCAAATCAACCATCATGTGTCGCTGTGAGACCAAATAAAGGCATCAAAACCTTAGCTTTTTTTTTTTTTTTTACTGTCACGGCTTCGATCGGTTTATCTGATTCCCCATCATTCTCGTTTAGACCCGGGCGGCAGCATTCCCCCTTTTTCCTTCCACGTCCTTTGATTGCCTTTTGAATCTTGACGGCCACTGTTCCAAATTGTTCACCGTGCAGTGCAACATCGATCGATTACGTACTAGCAGCATCTTTTTCTTTTTTCTACCAGAACTCTTGTCTTGCTGAAGCTCAATTTACAACAAGCACAGGCAAAGTTTCCTACAAAATCTCAGCCGCGGAAGAGTTATTAGATGCGTCGGTGGCGACCTCGTGGCCCAGCAAGGACCTGAGCGCTGCCGGATCGTGTCGGTCGGGTCGGTGTCGCCGGCGAATAGTCAGCCGAGGCAATGATCGCCGGCGTCGCATCGCCCTCGTCCCTCCGGTCAATGTCGCCGTGCTGAACTGCCGATGGTGCAGCGGTGACTGCTAGTAGTAGTAGAAGTAGGAGCTGTAGGCGTGCGAGACCCACCTCCTTCAGCAAGCACCGCCGTCGTCAACATCGTCAGGCAGCGTCGGCCGGGTGGGGTGCACCCGCAAAGCTGATACGACGACCGACGACGGCCCGGCCGGCACGACCGCCGACGCAACAGATGGGCGGACGCGATTGGCCGATTCGACTGACGCAACGCCGCGCGGTGTTGGGGCTCCGCGAGAGATCTCCACCGATGGCGATCACTGATGGCGCCGTGCGCTGCCTTTTGAAATTTCCGGCTTCCTTCCTCGTTCAAAATATCCATTGAGGAGAGAAAATCACACGATCGAGCACACGGAAGAGAAGAGTGAACTGCAGCGAGTGAGCAGATTGTCTGGAAAACAACATGTCATGAGAGCAGATCCGAATGCCAACGACTACAAATCTATTTTTTTTTCTTTCTTTTGAACTGCCAGTGACTGCAAATCGATCGAGAAGCAAACAGCAGGGGAGATTAGTGGGTAGTGGTGGGGTCTGTGTTGTGTGGTTTGGGCCATGATTAACTTGGACCCCAAATTCTGCATCGCCCACGCTTTGGTCAAGAATCCCAATCATGGTGTGTGTCCATGCAAGGAATCGGTCCTCTCCATCTCCAGCTTTGCCTACCTTTGCCGGTCAAGCCCATCATCATGCTCTAGCTCTATTGCCTACTGCATTCTCTTTGCTCCTGCAGTTGCTCTTGTGCTCCCACACTGTTTAGCCTGTCTGTCACTCCAGCTAGCTTCCCCGGCCATCTCCCCACATGCCGACGCTCTGGCCCTTCAGCTCTGTCTGTCTTTCTGCAACAGCAAAGGAGGAGGACGACGATAAATCACTGAGTCCTTCCTGATACCACAACCATTTTTTCTTCTTCTTCTTCTTCTTCTTTTGAGAAACACCACAACCATTTTTCCTGTGTTGCCTTGCCCTTGCCTAATAAAACTAGCCTAATTTTTTTTTACAAGGACCAAAATGGGCCAAAAGTAACGCATCACAACTCATAAGGCCCATCTGTACGTAAGGCCCAAAATCCCATGGCCCATAAAAATGGGGCCAACTACGAGCCCACGCTTCCCGTCTGCTCCACAGTCCACTCCTTCGTTATCACCTCACCTCACCGCCTCATCTGCTCTCTTCTTCCCCCTTCCTTCCCAAACTGCAAACTGCCGTTGCCTCCCTCCAGCGGTCCAGCTTCCTCCGCGCATGGCCTCCATGGCGTTCGCCCTGGCGGGGGCCTTCAAGGGACTCTCCCTGGCGCCCGCTACCACCTCCTTCCTGCGCGGTGACCGCGCCTCGCTCTCCGTCGGCGGTAGCGGCGCCGTGGGCGTGCCGGTGCCGGCGCGGCGGCTCACCATCCAGATGGCGCACAAGAAGGGGGCCGGGAGCACCAAGAACGGACGCGACTCCAAGGGACAGCGTCTTGGGGTCAAGATATACGGCGACCAGCTCGCCAAGCCCGGGGCCATCATCATCCGGCAGCGCGGCACCAGGGTCCTGCCCTCCTCTCTTGCTGCCTTCGCTTCCCTTCCCCGTTACTGGCTTGCTTTAGTATTTGGATTAGTAACACAACCTAGGCTCTTGCTTGCGTCGATACTAAGCTTGTTGACTGGCTCTGCTGGTGACATTGCTCTCTCTGCCTAGCGTTTGATTACTGCTAAACTGCTGCTGCTGCTGCTGCAGGTTAAGCTTATTAGATAGGCTGTAAGGCTGTTCTTAAAAAAAAATGAATTAACCCCAACCGGTGCCTTCATAAGGATGACTGATTGATAATGTTAGAATCTTACGGTGTACCTAGAATGCTTGTCAGTGGGGCGCCACTTCATGCTGCCATTGTGCATTACTGCATTTCCAAACTTTAATCTAACACTCTGCAGATGCAGGAAACATTGCAATGTCTTGCATTTCTCAGACAACGGGAGGGTAATGTGTTTAGCCGGACTTCCCATGTGTTTCAGAATTGCTAGCAATGTAACCCACAGACCTCAGCTTATGCTGCACACATGATCAGACATAGTAGCTGCTCAATACTAGGCACACTGTAAGATGGTCAAATGTGTGTGCCTTGTAAAAGAAAAATCATGAACTAGCATGGCTAACATGTCTTGTGATTTGGTAGGTCCATCTTTTACAGTCTTGTTTACCGCATCGCCTCCAATATTCAAATATTTGTAATTATGGTTACTATATGTTTTTATACCATCGCGTTGTTTGTATAGAGAGCATTTTGGTCCCCATTTTATGGTCGGTCTGTTCTGCTCCTTGCTATTTTTAAGGTTTTCCTTAAAAAGGATCTTTTTGGACATTTCAGGTTTATCCTGGAAATAATGTTGGAATGGGCAAGGATCATACACTCTTTTCTTTGATTGATGGACTAGTCAAGTTTGAGAAGTATGGGCCGGACAAGAAAAAGGTAGCTGTATCTTACTAGTTATTACTTACTGAAATCTGCTTTTACTTGCATCTGAGTGAGATCTGGTGGCATACCAGATATATACTCATCTGACTACCTTTTCTTTTATAGGTAAGTGTTTACCCATATGAGAAAGAGCCTGAAAACCCAAACAGTTACAGAGCAAGGAAGAGAGAGTACTTCCGCATGCGGCGTGAACGGAAGAAGGCAAGAGCAGAGGGAGCCATTGAGCCTCAGTTGGTAATAGCTGCTGTCGACGAAAACTCTGAGGTCAGCGCAGACTGCTGATAGTTTCCTGTGTAGTATCTCTTTTCAGAGCCCTTGTTACATATTTTCTTCCAGAATTGTAAGGCCACATGATCTATATAGGGTCATATTTACATGTTGTTTATATATGTTCTACATCTTAAGCCTTTTTTGGTAGTTACGCTTTAGAGTCACAGTGCGGGATCATTGCCTAGACCACAAACTCCACTTCATGGTGTGATGGATGCTTTCCTCAACCTGACGTGAAACTTTACAGTGGGGGCAGGGGCTATGTGGTCCAGGGCTTATTAGGAGCAACCAAATATCCTTTTGAGATGGAGGCCAACAAAGGGATTTAGGTTTAATTGCGGGGCATAGGTATACAACCAGACTTTTGTGTTTCCTTCTTTTCTATTTTATGTTCCTTATTAAGGACATTGTTAACTGAATCTTCCTTACTAGTGTTTATATTCCTTAGCTTCCCTGAATCTTGAAAATAGTGGTACCCGATAGATTCCACATTGCTGCAATGCATCAAGACAGCGACATATCGCTAGGGGCATGCTATGTTGTTCAGGTCTTACTAGAAGCAACTTTCTTTGCCAAAAAAACACACACTTTTGACATGGAGGGCAGCGAAGGACACTTCCATTTCCTTCTTTTATGTTTTGTATTCCTTAGGGACATAATCACCTACTAGTGTTCTTATAGCCAGAACAGTTCTTTTTTTTTTTCAAAAACAAAAAAATATTATTACTACTTTCTGATACCATTTTCTCAGAAACTATACTATTATTACTTTCTGATAACACTGCTCTAGAATAATATAAAAATAGTAGCGAGTACCAATTTAGTTTGAACAAGGAAAACAATATCGTTAATTATTAGAGCTACAGCAAAGTTTAGACCCTTTCTTTATATGAACCTTGTGGATTAAGCATTGATGTCATATTCAGAAAAGAAATCCAAAAGGGCTATGTAACAGAACCGACCAATTTATTAGAGCTTAAGCACATAATTCGCTATTAACTAGCAAACTTACATGATTAAGACCTAATAAACCCGGTAATCATTCCGAAATCTCGAAGGATTTCAAACATTTTCCAATACAGCCAAGACCGTAATAAGTTCAGCGATCACCACTCATAAATTACATTAGTTTTGCAAATAGCTTAAATACATCGGAGTCTATATAAGAATATTACAATACCTTTTTAATAAAGAATAGCGAAAGCAATTTACTTTGACAACACTCACATTCACATTTTTACATACGGTGCTAACTCGTAGTCAAATCCAACAAAAGCATCTGAGATAAGATATAAGAATGACCATGCCCAAGGTCTGATTGTTTCCCGTAGTGGGATAGAAACCCATCTTGCAGCCACAGCAACCTAGATGAAAACCTGCAACAAGTGGGGATAAAACCTTGAGTACGAGAATGTACTCAGCTAGACTTACCCGTCATCAACCAAAAATAAATTGACTCCAAAGAGTATGCAAGGCTTTATAAGTGGGATAGCTGACAAGGCTTTATAAGTGGGATAGCTGACTCATTTAATTACAGAAGAGCCTGAGCTTAAGAATATAAAGATTATTCTTCTAGCTGTTTATTTTAAGTTATTAGCCTTATCATGCTACGTTAGCCCCTGAACTAAACAAGCATGATATATTTATCAAGCAATAGTAACCATTTTCGGTTGAGCATCTTTCAGCATCAACATCATAACCATCTCATCTCTTTGTTCAAGTTCTTACTATGTCCAGGAACGATGGCGATTATAATCGATTGCAAACCAGCTGACGGGTACACAAACCACACTCACCAGCCACGGTGAGCTACAGGTCACCAACCATCTATTTGGGTAAAGTCGCGAGTTCAACAGGTACCATCGTACCCAGGGACCGCCCGGCTGCCAGTAGGGCGCACCATGCTATATTCAGGCCTTACCACCGCGTCCCTGTGGCCCCTGCCACCATCTCCAATACGATGCGCACAGCAGGTCGATTCTCGGCCCAAATGACTTATGACTTCGCGGTCGGAACGAGTTATCCTTCCAGCTAAATGTGGGGCATCAATTCAATATGACTTGAGGACGTACAACGGACGGGGTCCTAGTTCGACACAGACGGGATAAACCACCTGAACCTCCAGTTCAGTCCACAACACCAATCCCGTCCGGTCTCGATTTATTACTCCACATGGTTATTCCAAGATAACAATGTAGCTCATCATCTTTGAGTCACACCTATAGCTCGCGGATGACAGGAAATCACCCGACTTCTACCGATCTAATTTTTAAGCAGGGCTAAGCAGACAAATCGATTCCTGAACCTAACAGGGTATAAAGTATATATATATCAGGTAGGCAAGGAATATAAGTAATGCATCAACGGTTTTATACAACACCTATAAACTTAATGCATCAAACAAATAAAGGACACAAGTTAGATATTTGCAAACCACAGGGAGAAATGCTCCAGGGCTTGTCTTCCTCAGAAAAGCGAGGTTGATTCTTCTGTACTAGGATAACTTCATGTCCTTCTCCTTATTCTCGATCACCTCCTGTGTGGGAACTTCCAACGAGTCGTCCTTCTGGCTTCTCGACTTCACGACAGGGTTCTCGCATGCGATCCTGTATGATGCATATGCGTATATAAATATAACGAATGCATGCGGAATGAACATGGAATATGATGATGATCATGTATGCTCTCCATGAATGAACATGCTGCACATGATGGATCAAAACATATTACTTTAGTTTACCGAGTAGGTGCATATCCCTATTTCATTCGACTAATCATCATCGAGCAAGGCATGCAATCGCACCTAGGAGCAATATGAATATACATACCCTAATGATTAGATGCTGCATAGATAAATTCATTACTAAACCACAATAATCACACCAACAGATTATACACTTAGCAAGAACATAGAAAACACATTAACTAACATAAAATGATAACCCAAAGCATTATTTAACACCTAAGGAATTAAGGACAGAACTGCGTCATGTGTTTGTACTATCCAGAAAATTCTACAAAAATTACAGAGGACACAATATATCAATTAAAGGCTGCCATCCAAATTTCACTTCAATTGGATAAGCCTATCCTTCTACACAAAAATCACAAGGCAGCACAAAACAGTGGACCTAAAAATACTTTGTACTATAAAATATACCAAACCTCATATATTATCACATCAAGAGCTACCTTATGACATATAAAGAGCCTACAAAAATTATCAACCCCAAATTAGACTTATAACATACATTTATGATTTATCTCAAGAATAGCACTAAAAGCACACTTGAACTACAAGTTTATATTTTTACACAGAACATAGCTATCAAATACTTTTCTCTGATAGATCAAGACATAAGAAGACTAACAAACTTGGTTTCACATTTTTCTGAGCAACAGGGAATTAGTTATGCATTTTCTAAAATATAAGCAATTAATAGAGATAAATAAATCTATATATAAAGTATCACAAATATCACATATCATATTTTTATCATGTAGATCTACTCATAAGAAAAATACTGCAAGTTGAACCACTCGATTTGGACTAAAAATGAGCAAGTTATGAATTTTACAAGCTATCACCGAAATCTGAAAATCAAAAATACGAAAACCACTTTGCAGAAAGGCCCTCGGGTTTAGTTGAATTCTCGGATGGGGTCCCTGCTCGGGGAAGAACCCGCTGTGCGCGCATGGCGCATGGGGGCCGGCCTCCACGGCGGTTCTCCGGCCAAATTGAGCGGGGGAAAAGCGATAGGAGGTAATGGCGCATCTATTAAGCAAGAAAAAGGAAGAAAATGGCGGTCGGGGTGACGGGAACGCGAGCTCGAATACGGCGGCGGCCATGGCCATGGCGGCAAGCTCCGAAATTCGACCGTCCCTCGACACAATCCGACAAATTGGAGGGTGGGGAAGGTAGAAGACGTCGAGGCGAGCTCGTGGGTGGATTTTGGGGAAAAAGCGCGCGGCGGACGGGGCGGCGCGGAGCTCGGCGGTGGCGGCGGCTGTGCACTGCGCGCGTGCGTGCTGCTTTGTGTGCGAGCAGGAGAAAAAAAAGAGGAAGGGAGGAGAAAGGAAAGGAGAGGAGGAGAAAAGAAAAGGACGGGGCGGTCTGCTGGCCGGCTGGCACTCGCCCGCGGCGCATGGCGGCCACGCGGCGGCAGCGGCGCGCTGGTCGGCCGCTCGGCTGGTCCGTCGGTCGATGGAACATAAGTAAGTTTTTTTTTAATAATAGAGGCCTCTTTTAAAATAACTTTTAAAATATTTCGAATTAGATAAAACTCATAAAAGATAAAATGTAGCTCTTGATGAGTAGAACATTTCATCTTTAATAAGTTTGGTTAAATTTTGCATAGATTTTGAAATACAAAAATCCAAAGGCAAAAGGCTTTAAAATTCAAAAATTAGAAAACAGCCCCAAATCCTGGCTTTTTCCACACTTTTGAGCATGTTCCACACCTTTTCATGAAGAGTGACCAAAACAATTTTTGTTCCTTATAAAATTCTCTACAAAACTTATTTAGGGTGCACCGACATGCAAACACTCTAGCTACTAAATTTTAGTTGGTCAAACAAAATCACTCTTATAAATAATTTTAGTCAAACAAGCCATGCAAGCCTAATTAGCCAAAGTCATTAACATAAACATGGTTTCATTTTGTGTCCTAAACATGTCTAAACTATTTTAGTGAACATCCATCAATCACTGTAGCATTGTTATCATGTTTTTCACAAAAGCCAAGCCAAAAGCTTAATAAATCAAACCTAAAATATATATATAACTTGCTTTATGCTAATGCTCATGTATGATGATGTTTATGCTAATGAAGTGCACGAGTTGATGCATGCTTAACACCAGGGGTGTTACAGGCTATTTTCTGTAGTTTTTTGCTCACCCCCCTTTCTTGTGATTTCTGGTGGCTTGCTGTAGTTTTTTGCTCACCCCCCTTTCTTGTGATTTCTGGTGGCTTGCTTTTGCTGAAGCGAAGCAAAGAGGGGCATCAACCTCATGTTGGGCTTTCTTCACTAGAATTGGGCTGCCAGAGGATATTTACAACCTTTTCCTGAACCCTGAACTCTAGTGAAACAAGTCTTTATCAAGAAACACGATAGGAAGACATCCTGTAGTGCAGGAGCCGGTAGTGCTGGTCAGTGATGGTGCCAAATCAAGCATAATTGAAGGTGCACCTTGTTTTTCCTCAACCTTTGTGCATGTAGAATCTTTTTTCCCTCTCTTTCAGTGTTGCCAAAAGGCAGAATCTTCCTTTCGTGCATGTGGAATGTTTGGAAAAGATCGAAACTGGAATCTCATCTCACACCAGTAAGTGTAAATTCATGTGTCATAGTTGTTTTTTTGACATGGAGTATTTTCCGTAATGACAAAGTTTATTGGCTTACTTTTGGTGTCTTGAGACATTTCGGGAATACCATCTTGTTTATTTATACCAGTGATGCTGATGCAACTTTGCAGATAAAATTGTTGCACTAACCTTACTAGGAAATGCATTTTCAAGAGCTGAGTATTTGCTCATTAATCTCAAGAGACCAGTAGCTGTAGCCTGTATGTGGTTAAGCATGTACTCGCTGTACCACAGATTCACTGAGCATTTTGTGAGTATGTGTTGTATCTAGGGGGTGTAAACGGATTGAATACAGACATACACCTATAGATACGGAAACAGACAGCTATCGTATCGTATTTCTCGAATTCAGTCAGATAGTTCGGAGAACTCAAGAGGACAAAGATCTTAAAAAAAAGTATGCAACAGCAAACAATTTGTACAATGAATTATAAATACGGGAATATAGAAAGGTAAGCAATGCTGATAGTAAAACGAGGTTGGCTGTGAACCGGGACACCAGCGCTAGGGTGCGCACATAGTAATAATCATCATAATCCACCACGACAAGAATACATTCAACTCGATAGATAACCGGTCGTTGTGAAACAATCAGTAATCGAGCTGCACGCGGTCTGGTATTTTCAAACAGCCATAGTAAAATAAAAATAAGTAGCATATTCATCAGCATATTAACGTGGACTACATAACTAGAATCTTAAGGTTCTGCTAAAAAGTCAGACCATCCAACTATTGTCCGGTTTCATTCAGTATGTAGAAACCGAAGATCTTTGATCATCAAACTAGAACAAATTTGGTCATCTAATTGATTTTATTTAAGATGGTTTTATGTTTTGAGAAAACAATAAAACAATAATATATTTTATTGAATCAGGAAAATATGGGGGGGGGGGGGGGGGGGGAGTAAGCATCTGAAACGTTTTTTTTAATTCTCTAATAAAAATCTGAAACCTGCATGCTTCTTCTCTACGGCGCAAACCCTATCACGTGTGCGGGCGGGGGCAGCCTGCAACGGAGACGAAAGGCCCACCTCACGCAATACCTTTGCTTGTTCTTCCAAGAAGGCCCGTTGAGGCCTACTCAACGGCCCATCATTACCGTGACAGGAATGGTGAGATCTCGGCCGTCCAAGCTAGGGCAAGCGGCGTCCCCCAACCCCTATAAGCACCCAACCCTAGTCCAAAACCCCGCCTCCACTTCACGCCCCCTGCGCCTCCGCTCCTCGCGCCGCCGCCGCATCCCCTCCACAGGTAAGCCTCTGCCCTTTGCTAGCCGGCATCCTACCTCCTGGGCCTCCGTTCCGTGCCGCCGGTGGGTTGGTTGCTCGTCTGATCCGGGTTCTTGATCGACTGGTTAGCCGTAGGCTGTGGTATGTTCGCGCGGATCTTGCTGCGCGACGGCTCCGGGGTTCTTGATCTATTGTTTAGCACTGAACGTAGGCTATTTGATGCTCTCGATGCGTTTGTGTGCGTCTAGTGGCCATGCGTGCGTTGATGTTGCAACTTGCTAGAGGCCGTGATGTGTTGCTGTGTTAAGAGGCCAAGGGGTGGAGCTGCCGGCGGCTTGTTGTTTCTTGTTCCCGTGGTGTTTATTGTTCGTCTCTGCTAATGCCGTTGCCCCTGTTTCGTTGTTGATGTGCAGGTAAGAAGGAGAGGAAGAGGACGAAATGGTGAAGCACAACAACGTCATCCCCAACGGGCACTTCAAGAAGCACTGGCAGAACTATGTCAAGACATGGTTCAACCAGCCCGCCCGCAAGCAGAGGCGCCGCATCGGTGAGCTCATCGCCCCCTTCCCAATTTTAGCCTACCTACAATATTTTGCGTGCTTGAATTCCCACTGGTGTTTGGCTAATAAGCAGCTAGTCTTGTCCTGTGCATTGCAATAGCCTCATTGTTGTCGATCCTAGCCTCATTATTATCGATAATGAACCCGTGCAAGGTTTAGTTTGTTCCAATCCAGTACATTTGGTCTTGAATTGGGCTGATATGTTAGATGTGACTATACTTGTTATCCTTATTCACACCATAAGCAATCCCTGATTGAATGTACTTTCATATTCAAACTGTAACACTAGTTAGCTATTCCTTTCCCTACCATGAAACCAACTAGTAATGAGGCTTGAACTTGCTCCGAAGCCACCTTAGAAACAGACCCATTATGTTAGTGTTATGTTACTTAACTAGTTCACTACTGTGTGCATATTTTAGCACCAATCAAGATGCCATCAGATGTCAACAGGGTTTGTTCTGCATGTAGATTTGCATTGCATTGTTTTCCCTTGCTGTACTACTATTATGAAATTGATGAAGGAAATGAAATAAAAGTTCCCTTGCTTTATTACTGTATAATTTTTTGCCTTTTTATTGGTTATGTGCGATTTTTCTCCTCTTGTACTTACTGACAATCTTCTAATTAGACCCTGCTATGTTCTGTATGCAGCTCGCCAGAAGAAGGCTGTGAAGATATTCCCACGCCCAACTGCTGGTCCTCTTCGCCCCATTGTTCAATGCCAGACTGTCAAGTACAACATGAAGTCAAGGGCTGGGAGAGGCTTTACCCTTGAGGAGCTGAAGGTGATGCATTGCTTTGTTATTGTCCTTCCATTCGAGTTGCTCTTGAACCATGGTGCTTTTTCAAATGTTCTAGTTTGTTTTGTTGTTCTCATATCAAATGAGTTGCTCTATGTTTACAATTTGTATGCATATGCTATATTTGTGTGAACTACGGCTTTGTAGAGGCTGATATGCTGTCTTCAGCATGATGGCAATCTTCTAATATTTGTAAATTTTGCTGTCCTATATGGTGATTAAATTATGCTGTTTCATTTGTCCTTGTGAAATTACCTTCTGATGGTTTGCTCCTCGATGTTTTGTCAATTTGTGTTATATCTTGATGCTAAAAGGTATTATGTTGATTCCAGGCTGCGGGCATTCCAAAGAAGCTTGCTCCAACCATCGGCATTTCTGTGGATCACCGCCGCAAGAACAAATCCCTCGAGGGACTGCAGGCCAATGTCCAGAGGCTTAAGACATACAAGGCCAAGCTGGTTATCTTCCCAAGGCGCGCTCGCAAGGTCAAGGTATGGGTATCGATCTTTTCCTGATCTAGGTATCTCTTAAAGGCATTTTCCATGTTGCTCTGACCTGTAATCCCTTATCACCTACTTTCATTGCAGGCTGGTGACTCCATCCCGGAGGAGCTTGCCACCGCTACCCAGGTCCAGGGTGACTACATGCCAATTACTCGTGGTGAGAAGCGCTCAGTTGAGGTTGTGAAGATCACAGATGAGATGAAGGCGTTTGCGGCCTATGGCAAGCTCCGCCTTGAGAGGATGAACAAGAAACACCTCGGTGCCCGCCAGAAGAAGGCGGCTGAGGCGGAGAAGGAAGACAAGAAGTGAAGCGGCAGAACATAGTACCCTGTTTTGTTCTTTCAGTCATTAGTGGATGCTACTACCATCAAGTGCTTGTTCTAAGTTTTTTTTGGGTACTGGAAATAGAGACCAGACAAACATTTTGGTGTCCTACTGTTTGATACCTTGTACTTGTTTGCGAACTCAGCTATCTAATGAGTTATTGAATTCTTGCCCACTTGCACGTTTATGCTTACTTTTTTGTGAGATCGCTTGAAATTCATATAGGCACATAGCTGAAGTGTGCCTATCTGAAATGTGATTTATGCGGCCTCAGTTCACCTTTTTGAGAGTGGTTCTTCTACAGTTGGCTTACTGGCAGGTCAGACTTAACATCAGAAGGGTCAACGGCTGAGGATCTCATTTGGTTAATTTAAGTTGTATTTATATATTTATGTTATAATTATATTTTGTCATCTAAGGCCAAATGAAATCTACTTCTGATGGAGTGTTGCTAACAGGATTTGGTGTACTGGCATGGCATATGGATTTGTTCGCCGATGCTATCTTTGCATGGTCTAAGAGCAACTCCTGGCGCTTTCTATAATCAACATCGTTTTAACAAAATAAATAGTGACTTCATTTTATGTTGCTCTTCAATAGTTTATACTAACATCGTAGATGATTTTGCGTCGATCTCGATACTGGACGGAGAGCAGAAACTTAGGACAAGTTGATTTACCAAATAGTTGAAAGGATATTCTCTCTTACCAAAAAAAAAAATTCCAAATAGGGAGTTCATTTGGAAAATTTCTGGAGTTGCTCTAACAACCAATGCAAGTTTTGCTAATTTTGTTCGTCTGCTTCTGCCAGCATGCTACGATGCTCATTATCGTTTTTTTCCCCCGCAGACCATGGTTCCATGAACCACGATAAATTCAGTGTGCCTTGGGACAACTTGACCTGCATCCCAAACCAGTGCGATATGGAAACCAGTGTGGATGGTGCCGTGATGGAGCAACAGGCGCACAACACAACAATGTGTAAATGAATATGCGGGCAGTTATAGTTTACAGAATTTGTGTTTATGATTGTGCAAAAGAATGGACAGTAACAAAATATGTGTTTATATGACCAAAAATCAAGAAAGGTGGACTGATAGAATCATCATTCATGGATTACCCATGCAGAAATGCTTATCACAAGTTTATGCCTTTGCCTGCAGACTTCACAGTCCACACCTCATAATAGTAGTAAAGCTGTGATGCAACCACCAACTGGTAATGAAACCAACTACATGACATGGCAATAGCATTGCTTTGGTTTGGACACAATTTGTAGCTGTAAGTTTGAAGATGAGTTATATTTGCTGAGAAGTATGCAGCCACCCAAACAATAACAGGGTTTTTCGTTCGAGGATTAGGTTAGTCAATCATTTTCTTACTTCTTACCTTTTTATTTGGTTCATGGAATAGAATGGTTGATGCATCATACTTCATTTCTTACAAGCCAATAATTGGTACTAGTATGAGAAAAATAGCGTCATTCTATAAAAAAAAAGGACGTACCCAGTGCCGTAGGCTCCCATACTGCGGGGTCTAGGGAAGAAAAAATAGTCAGCAGCCATCTCTGCACATTTGCAGAGGCTGGGGCTTGAATCCTGGACCTCTTGGTCACAGACGGTAAAGCTCTACCGCTTGCACCAGGGTACTAGTATGAGAAAAATAGCGTCATTCTATCAAATTTAAAAAAACATAGACTCATGATACACCACCTCATCTAGATTGGTTTGATTCCTAAAAACATACACCCTATAACTTGCTGAGGCCTCAAAATGGAATCCATTGTCCGCTGCCATCCAAATTCCAAAATGGAGACCTGGTCAAGGATCAGGTTCATAATAAGAGCAGAGGGACCCAAAGCAAATAAAGTTTTTTTTTTATTTTGGAGGTAAAAAGCAGCCAACCACTGTATCTTTTCTGACAACCAGCTGCCCCCACCCACAACACAAACACACAGCATTATCAAATCCCAGATGCCCCCTTGCAAAAAGCAGCATGTGTCTGCATTGCATCTCTGGTCTACCACCAATAGCATTAGCAGATCCATGTCTTGTTCCTCTCACCGCTCTAGCGTATGACCCCTCACACCTCGTCGTCTTCTTGCTTCTTCTCCTGACTTTCCATGGCCTACCGTCTCCTCCTCCACATATAAAACCCTCTCCCCCCCTCCATCCATCCCATCTCATGCATTGTTATGCGGCCTCCAGCTGAGCCCCCTGAAGATCTTTCTCTGTACATACACACACTCTTGTATAGATCCCAGCAGTGCCGTTCCTACTTGTTCAGTCCAAATGGATCCCATTAGCATGGAGAAGATCAGGGCCATGAACAAGTACAGCAAGAGCAGGAGGCAGCTGCAGCTACCTACTCTCTCACTCTACATGGCTGCCACCTTTGTCCTCTGCCTGCTGCTCACTAGCCCTGCCTGGTTCCCCAGGCTGTGCTCGGCCCTCAGCTTCTTTTTCCTCACCACCCTCCCTGACCTTGTCACGGCCTTCCTGCTCAGCCCCAAGTGCCTCTTCGTCGTTGGCAACCTCATCGTCGCCTTCCTCGTCGGGGAGTCTAGGCTGGCGCCGAGGAGGGACGACGACCAGCCTACCTTGGTGAACGAGATGCACGAGGAGCACGTGAAGAAGAACACGGCGGTGGCCTCAAAGGCGACTACTGCAGCACCGGCGGCGTTGGTGGTGGTAGCTGATCACAGCGCCTTTGTCGGAGCCACCGTTGTGGAGGAGGAGGCGGCGGAGGCGAAGGAAGAGGAAGGAGAAGAAGAGGAGCTGCACAAGAGAGTGGAGGACTTCATTGCAAGGGTCAAGAAGCAAAGGAAGCTGGAGCTCAAGAGCTTCTTCGATGTCGATCGATGATGACTATGATCTGGCAGGTTCAAATTGCTGCAAGATTCGATCGCCCTAAAAAGGATCTGTAATGCTTTGCGTGCTGCTAGCTATCCTTGATTCTGTCACTTGTTAGGCTAAAATGTCAGAGGTAAAACGAGAATTGAAGGAGATGAACCCATTCCACTGAAGGAATTGCAGTGTAACTGAGGTGGAGGCATGTCAATTAGAGTATATTAGCAAAAGGAGAGGAGGCAATGGATCTGTGTGATCTCTGAAAAGGGGTAAAAAAAAAGGAAGAAAAGTGATGCGTGGTGTGTTTCTTATCTTGCTTTATGTCAAGGCTCAATTGGCATGAAACCATGATGATGACAGCACTTGTGTACTGGGGAACAAAGAGATCCTGTACTCTCAACCTGATGCTACAAAGTTGTCGGGATAACAGTGAGGACTGACGAACCTAAGAGAAATTCTAAATTGGCACTTGTTTCAATAACCCACAAGGGAGATTCTAAAAATTAACTCCTGAAATCAGTGGCAGAAAAGGTTTTTTTAGCAGGTAAACAAACTACGTCCGAGTGCTTTCAAAGCCGGTAGATTTGAGCTGGTTTCCTCTCACAAACCACTATTAAATGTGCCAAAATCTGCCGGCTTTTCAACCGGCTAAACAAGACCATTATAGTGGAATACATCAGAGGTCCTTAGTTTTTTAAGGCATTCTCACCTAAGGCTCATAAAGTCTCAAATTGATCATGGTCGTTACTTTTCAAGTAGCTCATTAGTTATTTGAAGGGTGACTTATTCAAAATTAGCACTTTGTTTCGGTAACCCAACAAAAACTGTAAAAGTTACATTGCGGATCGGAGCTAGAAAAGCTTTTGAGCCCTGGTAAAACAAACTAAGTCGAGTGTTTCCTATAAAAAAAAATGAGATATAGTGGCATGCACCATGGGTCCTTAAACCAAACGGTTCATCCAAACTACTTGAAAAGTTGAAGAATCTAGGTGCTCACTTTAATTAATTTGCGAATTTATGGACTCAAATGAAAATATGGAAAAAAGTTTAAAGACCCATATCGTATTTCACTCAAAATTATATTTTAAATCTATAAATTATCATTAGATTAGATTGCACATTTGCCAATGAGGCTAGGCAGCGAATCCGCCCCTTCCTGAAATAATTTGACCTTGAGATGTTTGCAAAAAATTCTAGCATTTCACCATTCCAGTGATGCTTTTGCTTGCGAACTGAGCATAGCATTGTTATAGTGGAACCTATCCATCAAGCGTTTACATTTTAAAATGCGTGTGGTTAATAATGAGGTGCCTATGTTTACCTGGTTAATCTCAAGACCTATCAGCTTTGTCTCTCGCAGATGCTTATTTAGTCTATGGTCCGATTAGAAGCAGACCGTTACATGTGTATGTTCATATATACAGGAGCTAGCGAGGATTCTCATATATGGACCATTGTTTTATAAAAAAAAAATGCTTTTGCTCAACCGCCAACGCACCTGTGCAGAGGTACGTTGGCATATATGCTGAAAAACTGCGCATGTGTTGGATAAAATAAAATAGGGGCGATCACACGCAATGCTGAATGTTCAGGCACGGAAAGGTGCAGTGCAAAAAGAAAAAAAAGGTACAATAGATGCATACGCCGTGCTTATTCAGACTTGTCGAACGATATCATACACGCACACACACTTATACACCGTACCCACACGGCCACACCAATATTTTAGTTTTTAGAAATGAATGATACGTACTGCAAACTAAATTAATTTAATTAAGGCATAAACTAGCCGAGAGAGGATGGATTATCACGAGCAGCCGGAGCCACTTGTGCTGCTCGGCATCGGCTAGCTTTTGCGGCTGCTGAATCGGATCGGCGTCAGGGTTGCATGCATGCATGCAGTTTCTAGATGAGTTCACATATTCTTATCTGAGCCACACACGCGCACGACGTGAAACGGAAAAGGCGCACTATACTAGGAGTTGGAGCACCGCAGCTGATGAGAAAAAGAAGATTTTAAAAAATAGGGAGATGAAAAGGGGTGAAAAATGGTGGCAAAAAAGGGTCTGCACGGATGCATGGACATAGTGAGATGATCGGATTGGCGTACTGTACGCTCATAGAATAATCCAAGTGGACTTCTTTACAACCGTGGAAATTATTCGCATTGCGCAAAAAATTTAAAAGGTAGAAAGTAAACAAACATGCACCAGCATTTTCAGAGAAAAAAGGAACAATTGGAATTTTTAAAGTGACAATAGTAGTTTTAGTTTGAGAGGTAGTTGTTTTTTACTTTAACTCTTTTACCTTCCAATGAACTCAAATTTTAATAGCCAAGAATCGGAAAGAGCAGCATTTTACACGACATGAGGCCTTTTTTCCCTATATGAATGGAGCTGTTCTAAGTAAAACTATTTATTGTGTCCAAAGCTTCAAACTAGATCTAGTTAAAGTGCTCTGCTATGAAGACCGCGAACTTTCTTTCACAAAGTTGAAAATGCAGTCACAGGTCCACAGCCCAGAACACGCAGTGTCATAACTTGATAACTACACTCCAAAACCTTTGCCCAGAGTGTGACTTTTTGTTGTACAAACCACTAATATATGATTTCATCAATTCATTATACAACTTCGCTCTCAAAACTCACAAGGGCAAAACTAACACTAGTATGCCGGAAACAACTTGGAACAGCAGATTGCGGCAGTTCTATTTGCTGAACTTGTGAGCTACAGCAGGCTCCCTTAGCGTGTCCCAAACCTGTCAACGATGCAAAACAAAGATAAGTCGTACGACAAAGATATTGCTTCAGCAACGTATAGAGATGAACAAAGAGATTACTTTTAGTTTGCCTTTTGAACCTCCACATGCTAACAAGAAGGGGCTGTCATTTGAAAATGACACCGAGAAAATAGCTCCCTGGGGGAAAAAAAAAGCAAGTGCATAAGCAATACAAATAAAACAATTTCTTTCAAAAGTAAAGATCCAGTTCATTTAAAAACATACAAGCTTTGGATTTTGGGAGGCAATGCATGTTGGTGTGTTGTTTGATAGATCCCAGAGTTTCACCTACGTTTGCAGAAGCGTTAGAAACAAGTTTAAACATATCTATATGCAACCAAAATATTGGAATGTCCTTACCATCTTATCAACCGAGCCTGTTGCGAGAAACTGCAAGAGAAGAAACTAGCATCAGTAATCTGGACTTGTGGATGTGTTTCTCTGCCTTCTTAGCAGAACTATATACCACAAAGAAAACATACGGTGGGGGCAGACGGGTTGAAGGAGATGGAAGAAACAGCCTTATCGTGTGCATGAAGGGTATACATAGACTGTCCAGAAGAACTTGATGAAGCTGTTCTCTTATCGAAGGCTTGAACCATCCCATTTTCAAGACTGACCTGGGAGATCATACAGAACATTCAGAAAATACAAGTACACTTTCATAACATCAAGGATATATTAAATTTACCAGACATACATAATAAGAAAACTGCTGATCAGTCTAACAAACTACTTCATGTCTAAGGGTTCAACAGAAAAAGGAGTGTCGTGTATTGCAAGCACTGGAGATGAATCTGAACAATTTTTCACTAAATCATGGTGGTTGAGCCCATGGTCCACCAACTACATCACAAATTCTTTCCCACACCATACTCATGTCATTTGCCTTCACAAAGAGGGAATCGCTAACTATATACATCTAGATTTCAACTAGTTCATGTTTTTCAATAACTTCTCACATTCTTTAGATTGCACAGATAAAAGAGTTTAGATATGCAGAAAATAACTGTAAGTTTCATTTACTCACCACAAATGAGTGTTCATTGTGTGGATTCCAAGCTAAACTTTCCACATCTGCTTCAACAGACCATTTATGGCAACTCTGTCCACCATCTTTCATATCATTCTGTAAATTAAAATGTTGGGTCTATCAATAAGGAATAATTCAATAAATAATAAACATGTAACTGGTAGATGCATTACCACGGCAACTGTTTTATCGAAGGATCCGCTAAGAAGAACTTCAGGTGACTGTGGGCTCCAAGCAACTGATTGAACCTGCAAGTCCAGTAAATAAAGGAAATAAAAATTAAAATTGTACACCAACACAATTTATCAGAATCAATCCAAAATGACAAAATATATTTATAAATCCTTGCCTTGTCATCATGGTGTTCTAGTGTGACTGCACATTTACCAACAGCTACATCCCAGATTTTCACAGTTTTGTCAGCACTTGCACTAGCTAGAACATTCCTGGAGTTCGTAACAACAAATCAAACATCAGGTGCTTAATAAGCGAAGAGAGGCACATCACTTGGCTTGAAATGAAAACTCACCTCACTTCCTTGTTCCATGCAAGACCAAGCACAGAACTTCTGTGACTTCCTTTCTTATACTTTTTCCCCTGCAAGAGAGAAAAGTACGCCACAAGGATTGAAGAAAAGTATAAATGAATGCTCACTTGCATAGATTGAAGTGCACATATTACTATGATGAAAGAAAAAATTTGCTAAAATCTTTGTTCTGGATAATATACATTCATCCAATCAGGATCATGCTGTTAAGCATCATTAATAACTCTGATAGGCAAAAGCTACCAAGCAAAGTGAACCTAAGAAGAACCACCAGTGATGTCGCAAAGATAAAACTCTAGTAAAAAATATCCATGAATCTACCCAACCAGAAAGATGATGCACCAGCACAGCTAAACACATTTCACGACAGAAAAAACTAATAGTAAATAGTGTCATCAACAAGAATCAACAGCAGACTAATGAGATAAACTGGCAGTGTTACTTTGGGAGTTTGGGTAAAGCTGGAACTATTGATTGCAATAATACAAGGAGAGCAAGATGTTTAGCATAACATCTACAGAAGTAACCTACAGAAGTATGATAGCCCAAATCTCATTCAAGATTAGAGATAGTTGAAAACCTTTTTGCCCTTTGCTTTCTTCTTCTTTGAAAGCCCTCCTAGCACCATGTGCGGCTGCAATTCATCAACCTGTTGAGAAATATCAAAGGTCCATCAAATAATATATCGTGTTTTGCAATGAGGCACCTCATGGTCATAGCCCTAGTCATACCATATCTAAGTCCCATATTTCGATGGCAGGATCCATGGTTCCAACGGCTACAAAATTCCCTGTGATATTGAAGTGCAGAGAAAGTAACAGAATCACAGAATCAGATAAGAAGTTATTTACAATCCAAAGAAATAAATTGGTACCTCTTACTTTTACCTTTTTCGCCACCTTTGAGATTAAAATCCATCCAAGCAGTGCAGAGTGGAAAATCAGCAAGAGGAACATCATGATGCACAAAGATATTTTGTTCACCATCATCTGTTTCTTCAAGAATGTTGACCTGTCATCGATAATAATTTAACAAGTATGAAAACTAATAGCATAGTCTGGCAAGTCATTCATACAGGGTGAGAAATGGAAAGTAACGTGACCTGACCGTATTCTTACATGGACAGACACTAAGAGCACGTGCTGGGATCAATTTCCAAACACAAATTTACTAACTGCCAGTATTGCTATAATGTCATCCGTGATACATCAGTGGGCACTTAGAAGAGATTGTGGTAACATACCATGTTCTAGTACTACAGGGAAAATACTTAAGGTCCTGTTTGGATCCTCTGAGCTAACTATTAGCAGTGTTAACTGGAGGAAATCAGCTAATAGCTAATTGTTAGCTAGGTTGTAGGTAAGAAACTAGCCAGACTATTTGCTGGGGATCCAAACGGGACCTAAACTAATTTTTAGCAGCTAAGTGTTAGCTCTAGGGGATCCAAACAGGCCGACTCTTACAACAAAAGAAAAATTACCATGGCTGTTTTTTAGCAAAATCAGAAAATATGCTAACTGTACTTGCCTGAAGAGAGAAGATATCATCCTCACTGTGTGCGCAGACAATAACAAAATCGGTAGGCATGATCATCTTATCTTCAATTTCCGAATCGTCGTCATCGTCATCATCCTAACATGGTATGAAAAAGGTATCAATTCGCAAACATTTGTTTTTATCAACAGTACAACGACAATTAAAGTAAACAGGAGTTAGTGAACTCACATTGTTCTTCTTGAGATAGGGGTCCATTCCGTTGTCCGGATAGTACAAGTCCCCCAAACCAGAGCCGATAACATCAATCTCTAAATAATCACAGGTTAAGAATTCATCAATCGCCTCAGCTCACCTGGTCTGGTTGAATTAATTAGCATGAGGGTAAATGGAAGAGAAGACGCCCACCTTCGTCCTCATCATCGTAAGCATCCATGTTGAGCTCGCGCATCCCATCGGCGACGTCGTCCACATTACTCGAGCCCTTGCCGAGCGCCTTGGCTACGGCCTTGGCCCGGGAAGCTTCATCAACCTCCTCTGCCTCTGCCGCAGCGTCGAGTTCCATGGTGCCAGCATCATCATCCTCGTCAGCGTCGCTCCCGGAGCTGGATACAGGTTACGATTAAAACAAAAGTGAAATCAAGTCTATTGCTAGGATTACAGCAGGGCGCGCAATGCTGGAGACAGACAGGTTACACGGCAACAAAACAAAATTCGTCACTCTTGCTGGAAGTAGAGCACGCGATGCAAGGAGAGAAAGAGGGAGGGAGGAAAGCGGGGCTCACTCTCCGCCGAGGGCGAAGGTCTTCATGGCCTCGGCGATCTCCTCCTGCGTGGGTGGGTCGGCGACGATGGGCATGCTCTTGGCGGCGCCCCTGGGCACCCAGGATATGGCGGAAATCATCCCCGCGAGCGAGTCCTCCTCCATCGGATGAGATGAGCGCGTCCTCTTCTCTGGTGGTTTGTCGCGGAGGTGGCGCGTGGCGGGAAGCGGAGGAGGCCGGCGGCGAGGGAGAGAAAAAGAGAGAGAATTGGAGGAGGTTGTGGCTGTCCGCCCAAGGGAGCGGTGGCCGGTTGGGGGCTAGGGTTTAGATGAGTTGGGTTGGCCTGGGCCGTGTGTTTGGACGCGTGGCCGCGTGCACCGCGGGAGCGAGCAAGAAAGAACGCGGGATGGAATGGGCTGACACGTATTGTTACTAGATGGGCCGGCTGTCTTTGGGCTTGCTCGAAGATTTCATGTAATTTTCACGCACATCCGTTCACCCCGCCTGACTCGAGGAGTTCGGCGGCCGCCGGAGCACCAGCGAGCTCGTCCCTGGTCCCGTCCCCGTCAAAATCGTTCCTGTCGGCGGCAAGCTCGCCCTCGGCTCGGCGACCTCGTCCCCGCCCCTTGCATCCTCGCCCGTCCCCGCAGAGCCGTCAGCGAGTCTCCAGGTGCTCCCCAAGCTACAGTAAACCCTAGGCGGAGCTGGTCCGGCGAGTGGCGGCGGCATCCGTCTTGTCAAGGTCTCGGCGTCCCCTAGGCGGCTCGAGTTGTTCTACGTCTTCCTTCCCCCGTCCTACGGCCTCCGTCGGCCCGTTGTCTGGCTCGCGGCGCCGGCGACGCCGCCGGTTCTCCATCGCGGTCGCGACCCAAGCGCCGGCAGCGAGGGCGGCTACGTCTCCCACGGAGCTAGGTGGCGAGGGTGGCTGGGCCTCTGCGCCGAGGGCGGTTGGGACTCCCGAAGCGCCGGTTGCTGCTCTATTTTGTCTTCCCGGGAAAGAAACAAGGGAAGCGAAACCCAGCTGCAAATTCACGTACCTTTGCAATCTTGCAAAGCAAGCAAGCAACCAACCAACCGCGGTGGCCAATCCATCAGCAGCTGAGGCCCCGGTAGTTCCTCGCCTCCTGACTCGACTGCTCTGCTCTTCTCGCCCCGGCGGAGGTGTCCTCACGCCCTTGCTCACCCAGGGCTTGGTCATAGCCGCAGCGGGAGTGGAGAGTTGGAGTGCGGCCGTCGCCCTTGCATCCCCTGTTTCGGCTACTGCTAGTGCTGAGTGAAGGAGGTACCCATTGCCGCTCGTTGGGCGACACTGCGGCGCGCCCCACCTATAGGTACACACACAGGCCTCCGCTTGAGGTGACGAAGGAGAACACTACTAATGATGGGGCGGGCTCCCTTGAGGAGTGCCGCCATCCCAAATGAGTTGCTTAAGCTGGAACTATCGTGGCCTTGGCAAAGTCGTGACAGTCAAAGAGCTTCGCAAATTTGCGAAGAGTGCCGCCCCTGCAATTTTGTGTGTTCTTGAAACACAGGTGCATAAATCATGTGTAGAGGGGCTGAAAAAGATACTAGGCTACGATAATGCTTTTGTTGTTAGTAGTAGCGGTCGAAGTGGTGGTTTAGGAATCTTCTGAAATAATACTATCAGTGTGTCTTTGTTACCGTACTCACAGTATCACATCGATGCCATTGTTACCGAGGGGGCACTGACCCTTGGAGATTTACTTGTGTTTACAGGGAGGCTCAAGTTAGTGAGTGGCATAAAACTTGGGATATGCTCAAGTTTATCAGATCATCATCTCCATTACCATGGCTTTGTATTGGAGATTTCAATGAAGTTTTACATCGATTGGAGCATGTAGGCGTCCAAGAGCGAAGCGCTTCACAAATAGCAGCGTTCCGGGAGATGGTTGATATGTGTGGCCTTACTGACATTGGTTTCAGTTGTCGAAGCTGGACTTTTGAAAAAAAAGGTTAGTGGGGGATCTTTCTATCGAGTGCATCTAGACCGGGCGCTTGTATCGGCTGATTGGCTGGCGCGGTTCCCTATGGCCGCGGTGCAGCACCTGGTAATAGTGGCGTCTGATCATGGACCAATTTTACTGACATGGCGTAGAGAGGACAATATGCAAAAGAAGCATCGCTAGTTCAGGTATGAGGTGATGTGGGAAGAGCATGAAGCTTTCCCGAGTTCTCTTGCTGAGTCATGGCAGCAAGAGCATGAAGCAGTGACAACAGAGGATTTGCAGCTCAAGCTAAAGGGTGTTGCTAATCACCTGGGAGGTTGGGAGCGCAAAACATTTGGTCATGTGAGACGGGAGTTACAGGTTCTGAAGAAGGACCTAGAGAGGATGCAGTCGGATCCTTGCAGGTTGGGGCCATCCCAGTGAGGAAGTTATGTGGCGCCAACGATCAAGAATTCAGTGGCTTGCAGCTGGGGATAGGAACACGAGATTTTTTCATCTCCGAGCGAGCCAGAGAAGGAGAAAGAATATGATTAAAAATCTTAGAAAGCCAAATGAAAAACTTACTTCCGATGAGAGAGAGATGGGGGATATGGCGACTGATTTTTTTAGGGATCTTTATACATCGGAGGATACATGAAACATGGAAGCAGTGTTGAATTCAGTGCCGGTTAAGGTTACAACAGAGATGAATGAAGCGTTGCTGGCACCGTTTACAGAAAAAGAGGTGAAGGAAGCACTTTTTGAAATGTTTCCAGCAAAGGCTCCAAGACCGGATGGCTTTCCTGCCCACTTTTTCCAGCGACATTGGGATCTTTGTGGCAAGGAGATCACTTCTGTGGTCTTGAGAGTGCTTAGTGGGGATGATGATCCGGCTACCATTAATAATACATTCATTGTGCTAATTACCAAGGTGGCTAACCCGGAGGAGTTGGGGCAATTTAGACCGATAAGTTTATGTAATGTTATCTACAAGATTGTATCAAAGGTGGTGGCCAATCGGCTCAAGGTGGTGCTTCTGAAGATTATAGCTGAGGAGCCATCAGCATTTGTGCTGGGAAGGCTCATCACGGACAACATTATTACTGCTTATGAATGTCTTCATTTCATGAAGCAAAAGAAAACCCGGGACCTTAGGTGTTGTGCTTTAAAGCTGGATATGAAGAAAGCCTACGACCGGGTTGAGTGGAATTATTTACAAGAAATTATGCTAAAGCTCGGCTTCCACCAACTATGGGTACAGTTGATTATGAGGTTAGTCTCTACAGTCTCTTTTTCTGTCCTCTTCAATGGGGACTGTTTGAGGAATTTTAAGCTGACAAGAGGAATTTGCCAAGGGGACCCTATCTCTCCCTACTTGTTTTTCATAGCAGCAGAGGGCCTTTCGTGCCTCTTAAAATCACAATCACAGTCATCAGAGCTTAGTGGAATTAAAGTGGCGCCATCAGCACCGATGGTTAGTCACCTTCTCTTCGCGGATGATAGCTTGCTATTTTTTAAAGCTAATAGGGAGAGTGCTAGGGTGGTGAAGGACATCCTGCAGCTTTACTGTGATGCATCGGGGCAACAGATTAATGTGCAAAAATCATTAATCCATTTTGCCAAGAAGTGTCAGCAAAGTGTTCGAGAGGAAATTAAGATGGAGCTCAATGTTCAGAACGAATGCATTAGTGAGAAATATTTGGGAATGTCGTCTGATGTTGGCTCTGCAACAAATGACGCTTTTAAATTCTTGAAGGACAGAATCTGGAACAAGGTGCAGGGATGGATGGAGCAATGCCTGTCATCTAGCGACAAGGAGGTGCTCATCAAGTCTGTTTCCCAAGCAATACCCACCTATTCAATGTCATGTTTCAAACTTCCTAGAGTCTATGCAAACATATCAATGGCCTTCTGAGGCCATTCTGGTGGGGAAGTAAGGAAGGAAAGAGGAAAACATGCTGGGTGGCATGGGATGATATGGTTATGCCAAAGTTCCTTGGGGGAATGGGCTTCCGAGATATAGAGCTATTCAATCTTGCTTTGCTTGCGAAGCAGGCTTGGCGGATCCTCCAGGAACCGGCATCTTTGAGTGCCGGATTTTAAAGGTGGTTTATTTCCCACAAGTTGATTTTCTGGAGGCAAATCTTGGATCTGTCCCCTCAAAGATTTGGCGATCAATTTTGGATGGTAGGAAAGTGCTTCGGCTTGGCCTGATCAGGAGAATTGGCATAGGTGCCACTATGTCAATTTGGAATATGGATTAGCTATCGACTGACGGTATGCGACGGCCAGTACATAGCACAACCCCGCATCCCCCATAACTTGTGAGTGAACTAATTGACAGTACATCAGCAGCTTGGGATCAAAGTAAGCTTTAGGAATTTTTCACGTAAGCTGATATTGATGTGATTCTTAATATCCCACTGTGTCATCGGAATCAACCGGATTTCTGGGCTTGGCATCATGACAAAGGGGGTTTTCACTGTGAGATCCGCATATCGAATGTTGATTATGCGACGTGTGTTGTCAGAAAATCCAACAAGGTCTAATAGAAGAGGAGAAGAGAAGGAGTGGTCATCCTTATGGCAAATCATGGTGCCTTCAAAGGTACAAATTTTTATTTGGTGGCTTGCAAAGCACTCTTTGCCATCGGTGAATGTTCTTCATCGTAGGAATATGGCTGATCATAGTCAATGTGCTTTATGTGGAGCTCCTGATTCATGGAAACATTCCCTACTAGAATGTAATATGGCGAGGTGTGTATAAGCGCTAGAAAGCGAGGATATCGTTGAACACCTTAGCGAGATGCAGGAGGAGAACCAGAGAGGTTGGTTGGCGAATCTGATTGAAACACTATCCCACGCTGATCTTGTTCGGGTGTTGGTAACTATATGGGCAATTTGGTATGCAAGAAGGAAGGCGATCTATGAAAATATTTTCCAGAGCCTGCTATCAACACATAGCTTTGTTAACAAATACGTTGCTGAACTAAAAGAGCTGAAGCCGATTCAAGTAAAAAAAAAGTCAAAGGTTCAGACTCGACATCCTCGGTGGTTGCCGCCACCTACAGGCTGCATGAAAGTGAATGTCAAGGCAGCTATCTCAAAGAACGTCAGAAGGGCATCAGTGGCAGCCATAGCCCATTGAAAGCTCTTGTTTGGTTTTGGCTAATTGATGACACACCTAGTTACTAATGGTTTCACTAAGTGTATGTAGAATAAATTAGCAACATGTGAGATGATGGAGATAGGTGGTATGGAGATGACCACAAGATCGTGGTGATAGACATGGTGTCATGATCAAGCTCCGAGGAGATCAAGGCGAAGGTATATCCTCATAGGTCTTTTTGGTTTGGTGATCGAGACACTATAGAGAGTGTGATCACATTTAGGATAGATAGCCGTACTATCAAGAGGGGAAGTCACGGTTATCTCATCGTTCAAGTGCCACTAGGTCCATATACTTGAGGATATGCATTGTGATCTAGTGACTAACATGGTTTCTAACCCTTGGAAATTGCCTTGGGAGGCAGCTAACTTTTGCTCATAAGTGATGGATCACTTAGAGTTAGCTCTGTTGCACAAGGGTGAAAGCAAAGAGAAGATGTTGTGCTAAAAAAGAGAAGGTGGTGGTTCTTGGTTTAGAAAACTGCTTTGATCCAAGATGTTTGGGATCAATAGGATATGTTGGTTGTGTAGTCCTCTGAATAAGCTTTCCAAAAAGTCCAAGATCATCTAGATCGGAGTTTTGAGCTAAAAGTTATGGTCGTTTTAGCAGGGAGCTCATGCTGTTCTTTCCTGACTGCGGACTGTCCGCCCTTATTAGCGCGTACTGTCCGCCGGCTAATTTCGAAGGAGCAATTTTTCTGGACAGGTTCTGTTTGGTGCTCTGGAGTTGAACCGCAGACTGTCCGTGCCTTGTGGGGCGGACTGTCCACGAAAAATGGTTTTTTAGTCTCCCGAAGTGGCTGCTCTCGACGGGTTTTTATTTGGTAACTGCGGACAGTCCGTGGTTCAGAGGCCGGACTGTCCGCAAGTCATTTTTCAGCAGCGAGCAGAGGTGTTGCAGACTCTGTCATGGTTGATTGGATTCAATAGCGGACTGTCCGCAATTCATTTTTTGAACCTTACGGCTAGTTTCTAGTGAGTGCCGGACAGTCCGATATTGGCCCGCGGACAGTAACAGCTCTTTCTGAAGAGCAACGGCCACATCCTTTGAGTTGAGGCTATAAATAGTTGGTGGCTGGCCATGGGAGGTCTCTCTTGCCACTCTGAATATCTTGTGCATCCTTTGAGCTAGAGTTTTTCCCTCCACTCATCTTCTTGCTTGATTATGCATTCAAAGTGAGATTGAGTGAGATTCAAGTGCATTTACTTGAGTGTTGCATCTAGAGGCACTTGTTCTTCGAGTTTGCTACGGATTTCTTGTTATTCTTGGGTGATTCCCGTCACCCTAGACGGCTTGGTGCAGCGGCGGTGGTTGAGCTCGAGTTTGTGATTGTTCGAGGCCACACCGGGTGATTTGTGAGGGGCTCTTGGGCCTTCCCCGTGGGAGCTCGCGAATTGGCCACTCTAGTGGAATCGTGGCCTCGAGGATCCTCATCTTGTGTTGATAGTGCCGCTCCCGAGGTTATGGGATTGGCTAAGCCGACGCCATTTAGCGGGCACATCTCCAAGTGGGTGTATCGCCACAACGAGAACTAGTTACCAGGAAGCAAGTGAACCTCGGTAAAAAATCATTGTGTCATTTTGATTTTTGAGGTTTCATCCTTGTGATTGTGATTGTTATTGATTGGTTCATCTCCTCTACATCGGCGGTATAACAATCCAATCCCCTCTCTTGCACTTTATATATATATATACCTTGTGTAGTGCTAGTTGCTAGCTTTGCTCTCTAGTGTAATTATTTATAGTTTTCTTGTTCACTAGGAGTAAGATAGCAACCTAGGTTGTTGGTTGATTAGAGATCATAGTCTCTTGCTAGAATTATATAGGTGGCTTGCATAGCTTAGTTGAGCTAGTGCTACAAAAGAGCTAAACCATCTTAAATACTAACCGATTATTTTAGTGTTTTACAAAAAAATTTTATAGGCTATTCACCCTCCCTCTAGCCATTAGGACCTTACACCCGTGACCAGGATAGTAATTTTATGGGAGCATCGGGAGTGGTCCTTGAAGGAGTCACTGAACCAGAAATAGCTGAGGTGATTGCCTGCAGAGAAGGTCTAGCCTTGGCGTCCGACCTCATGTTGACCTCATTCCGGGTGGCATCTGATTGTGCCAATGCTATTAGAAGTATGGCAGGAACAGGTATGGGTCCCTATGGCCAAGTTGTAAAGGAGATTAGAGAGCGGGCTCGGGATTTTCATTATGTTGAGTTCGTCCATGAGAATAGAAATTCCAATGTTGATGTTCACACTTTAGCTAGGACTTTGATTTCTTCTAATACAGGCAGGCATGTCTGGCTGTTAGATCCGCCTTCGGGCATTTATAACTCTTATGATTCAGCTCCATGAATAAAAAGTATGGATTTTCTTCAAAAAAAATATAATTTTCACGCACAAAAAAAATTATAGGACTATAATATATTTTCTCCTTAAATTCTAGAAATTTAGCTATAGTATAGGAAGACGAGAAAACACAGCTAAAAAATTCTGGTAACTTCCCAAAACATTTTAATTGATGTCAAACATGTTTTAAAAACTTTGCATAACAAAAGGATGAGATGCATTGTGTATTTGTGTGTAGCATTGTTGTGTTGCATATGATATTTTGTAATGAAAATTATTAAAAACGTGTGAACATTAATTGGAGTGTTTTTGGGAAATTTTAAAATATTTTAGATAATATTATATTTTCTTAAATCCAAATCTATATTTAGGAACCTCTGGAGATATTTCATGAGCTCTTAGCAATTTACTTAGGTGCACCTATCCCATGAATTTTATCATATTTTATAAACTTATACAGCCGTTTCATGGTTTAGAAACTTCATAGCTATTTTTAGTTTTTTAATAATTTTTGGAAAAGAAGAAGTCACCTTGAAAATCATAATTTCTAAACCCACTGAGTAGGGTGGTAATCTAAATGATTTTGAGAGTCGAGAAGAGTAAGATGTGTGTTTTCAAAGTTCGGGTAGATAATCCAGACAATGGCAATTATTCATGGGAGGTAATACATGTACATTACCCTAGATCCGCACATGGATAAGGATGACTTATTGGTATTTGGTAAGCAGATAACGTTCTACTGTACTCGTTTGTAAAAAAAAACATATTCTACTGTACTCTATAGTAGTAGTTCACTTTAACTTTATTGTTTTATATATTTTATTATGTATATCTAAATAAATAATATGTCTATATATATATAGCAAAATACATTAATTAAAAAGTCAAAGTGAAGAACGGAGAGAGTAGGAATTAAAGGATCTGCCGCTAGCTAGCGCACGGGAAGGCGCAAATTGGTGTGAGCTCAATATGAACGATGATGCAATTAATTACGTAGAAGTCAAAGTTGTGACACTGTGAACCCATCTCGGCCGTGCATGCATGATGCTCCAATCATGCATCCTTTGGTGCGTGACCACGCCAGCAGCAGCCACCGTCGAGCGTTGACCGCATGTACATACATGTTGGTCTTGGTGGACAGAAGGAAACTGGATCAGAGGGCATCTAGCACTAGGTTAATTAGATAGCTGTACAACGCATGCAAAACGTGCAACTACCTGATGCAGGCCTGCATGCAGCATGTACAAATGTTGTAACTTATCACAATCGCAATCGCAATCGCAAGGGGAAAGATACGAGTGAGGAAATTGATGATGAGTGTTTGTGATGAGGATCATCTATCACGCATTTGGGAAACAAGATTAAGTGCGGAGCTTTATTGGTTCCTGATCTGTTCCTATGCTGATCGATCAGCTCCCATCTATCCATGAATCCTTTCGGACTCGATCTATCTTTATGCATATGTCGGTCTCCATCGATCGGGACGGCGTTGTGTGCGTGTAGGTGGAACCAAAACCCTAGCGCCCAGCGCTAGCGAATCAAAACATCGACTACACCTCCACGTGCTCGAACAACATGTCAAACGTACTGCAACGCTCGGCGTCCCTTTCAACGTACCGATCAGCTGGCTCAGCTCACACCGAGCTGTGGATGAGCTTTAGTTACGGTGATGCCATATCGATCGTCGCCGTCGTTGTCCCTTTCTTTAATTAATTTATTTTGATAAAAATACTATGCATATACTCCCTCTGTCTCTAAATGAAAGACGTTGGGGAGCAGCTTCTGAGTGTCTGCATGCATACCTAGTGCTCCGTATTTGGACGTTTTGCTGTTTTCATTTAGAGAATCTCAGCTGCATCTGGTGGAAGCTAGAATGACAAAAATAATGGGACAGAGGGAGTATATAATATCGGGGTATCATTGTACTTAGGTCAGTTTTGATTGGAGGTTTTGTATTCCGGTTTATGATGCTATTATGTGTTGTTAGGAATAGTATGGACTGCTTTCATCGTCGTAAATCTTATTTTGCTTTTCATCATAGAATTTTGGTCATTTCTTTCTTTATTAACATTGTGTTATGTCAGCATATCTTCTAGTTAAGTTAGTAGCTTATTATTACTTGTGTATGAGGGTCTCATGACACCATCACTACGATTAACCTTAGCTGGTCACTGCGTGTTTATCTCCTTGAATTCTAGTTGATCGAAAGTGAGGAAAAAAATGTGACAAGATATGCATGATATGTTAACACAAGAACTTGCACTTCGGTTTGTGTATAACCTTTTCTTTTGCGGAAGTGTATAACCAAGAACTTGCACGTAGTAGTTACTCTCTTCATCTTTAACAGTAAGTCACTCTAAGAATCTTAAAAAGTTAAAATATTTTAAGTTTGACCAAAATTTATACAGAATGACTTAGCATTTGAGACGGGGATGGAGGGAGTATATACCAAGGAAGTGACATGGAACGGTGGAAAAGGTCTCGTTTAGTTCATGAAATTTCTAGCCTGAAAAGTATTGTAGTATTTCGTTTGTATTTGATAAATATTGTCTAATCATAGTCTAACTAGATTTAAAAAATTCGTCTCATAATTTATAACTAATCTGTGTAATTAATTATTTATTTTATTAACATTTAATACTCCGTACCGCATACGTAGTCTTTTTCCCGACTAAACAAGGCATCCAACGCGTAGTGCTCCTACTGTATGTACTGTACGCTGGCACTATTGGAGATGCATGCACGTTGCGCCGGCAACTGGCGAGGCAGTGGTGGAGCCAGACAAATCGACTGACTGGTGACGCGGCGAATACTACTGTCTCGGACTCTCGGTCACATCACACTCCGCGTCCGATCGATGAGTGCTGTTTGGCCAGGCAAGGCAACCACGCTTTTGCATGTGTGTGTGTGAGTACTGTGGTGTACTGATGTCATATAGGCTATGTTTAGTTCTTTCAAAATCACCTTAAAATTTACTATGCAGAATTCCTATCATCCGTTATATCAAAATACCGGCACATACATAGAGTACTAAATATAAATAAAATTAAAAACTAATTACACAGTTTTGTTGTACTTTATGAGACGAACATTTTAAGTCTAGTTACGCAAAGTTTGGATAATTTTTACCAAATACAAACGAAATACTACAGTGCGCTAAGGTGACATGATGTAACATTTTCATTCGAAATTCGTGGGAACTAAACACACCCGTAGCTTGCCAAGGGTCTATGTGCATGGCTCCCGAGGATGGTTAAATCTGAGTACGCACTCCTTGTCGATTGTCGTCCATGGCGCTGCTGCCCACTACTAGTGGGTGCAGGTCGGTGCGCGCGATGGCAAATTCGCGGCTGTCGGGTGAGGTATAGACAGCCAGCCCCCGCCGGATAGTGAGTTTTCCGTCCAGCTGCCTGATGACCTGAGCGCTGGCCGCTGGCTGCCCCAGTCGCAGCGGCGCGCCATGCTTATCCTGTTATCCACTCGCTCACCCGCCTTGCATTCCATCCCGATCAAACGTCAAACAGCTAGCAGACGCGGACGTCCCGCACCGCACCACCGCACACCACGCACCAATCAGGCAGTCGACCAGGCAGAAATATCTCCGGCGAATGATCCGATCCGCCCACGCTGCAGTCTAGCAGCAACCAATCAGGAATCTTTGGATGGAGCACTAGCTACTACCTAGCAGTCCAGCTCGAGCACTAGTTGCTGCTCAACTCAACTGCAAGTCGCGAACGCGCTTGTAGCGCGGTGGTTAGCTTCGGGGTGGGCGAGCGACCGGTCGGGAGTTCGACTTCTGGCCTCCCACCTGGGGTGCGTGCCCCGTAATTAAAATCTTCATTTAGACTATCAAGCGTCTGCTTCTCACGCGTAAAGTTATAAGAGGGCATGGTGTTCTAGATCTGAGTGTTGAAAGTCTGAAACAATACATACTAGTACTGCCAGTACGGGCTATCTGTATGTTCGTTTAAACTTATCAGATAAACCAGTCGGCCATTTAACAGTATTTTTTTCTCACAAAAAATCAACAGTAATCAGAACCAGCCAGCCAAAAATAACCAAGCGAGCAGACGTATAACCCCAGACGTCCCGGGACAGTGGCGGCCTCTCCTCTCACGAGCAAGAAAAAGGTGGGCAGACCAGACGACGGCAGATGCCAAAAACATCACTGATCTTGAGTCCTCACCAACCCTCAGCCCGATCTGCAACCAGCTCTTCGCGAACTGGGATCAATCAACCGTCACACGCGGAAAATTCACCTTCTCCAACACACACTCTCCTCATTAAAGTTAAACTATAACTTCATTAAAGTTATGAACAAGGCAGATGCCTGTACCACCGTCGAGGCATCAGTTGCCAAGATCACTTTTTGAATTCCCAAGTCCGCAGCTCTCTGCACGGCATGAAGGCAGGCACAAATTTCTGCATGAAACGCTTCACCCACGTTCGTCGGTACTCCATAACTCGAGCTTATGATTCCTTACGAAAAGGTAACCCGTCAAAGTTAGCATGGAAATTTTAACACGTTTAGAGCTCCCACTGTCCATAAAAACACACAACCATAAAAACACACAACCACAACCATGCATATATAGTCAAATTTAAAACATTCTTGGAGAGATTTGATTAATAAAACAAGCCACTATACAAGAAATGATATGTTGCATAAATTTTTGAATAAGACGAGTGATCAAACTTTGTATAAAAAAGTCAAACGGAGGAAGGAGTACTATTTATCTGTCAACAAAAATCTTGGGAAAAGATTTGTCAGATATGCTTCCTGATGCGCGCAAAAAGCTATCATTTGTATTAGAATTATAAGTGATAAGAGAATAGAGCTCAAGACCAATTTCTTATTCATCTTTATCATGTATATATACACTTGGTGACATCAATGGTATAGAGGTTATGAAAGGTCCTAAATGGCTAGAGAGGGGGTGAATAGCCAATTTAAATTTCTACAAATATACTAGACAAAAACTTGTTAGTAAAACAAATAGCGATAACCGCGGTTTGCCTAGCCTAGATGGTGAGCAAGCCTCCTAATGATAGTTCTAAATAAATTATGATCTCTATATCACTCAAAGACTATGTCACTACTTTCTAATCTAGTGAGCTAGCAAGATAATCAAATCTACACAAGCTACACAATATATATATGAGAAAGTAAATACAAGAGATAGGTTGGTGATCTTTATACCGACGTTGATGAGTAGAAGGGCCAATCACCAAGATGTGAAGTGATCAAACATAATATATCAATATGAAAACCAATCACCGGGAGACAAGATTGACACAATGATTTTTCTCCCGAGGTTCACTTGTGCACCGACAAGCTAGTCCCCGTTGTGTCGACCTCCACCTAGATGGTTCCTCGGTGTGACCCTTAAGCCACTTGCCCCGCAAGGCACTCCCCCGCAAGGGAACCGCAAGATATCACTCTCAAGCGAGGTAACTCAATGACACGAGCAATTTACTAGAGTTGCTTTTGGCGCTCCGCTGAGGAAAGCACAAGAGCCTCTTACAAATCAACACCGGAGGTGGGTAAGAACAATCATCAACTCTTCCCAACGCCTCCAACAATCTCCAAGCCGGCTAGGTGACGGTGCTCACCAAGAGTAACAAGAAATAACTGGCCAAACGACTTGCAAGTGCCACTAGATGAATCAACTCATGCAATACACTTTGAATCACTCAATCCTCACTTATGATGTGCAACCAAGCAAGAGAGGATAAGAGGATGGCTATTTTTTAGCTCAAGGGAATGATGAATGAGTTAGAGAGTCAAGAGTTACAGCCCAAGGCCGACCAACAACTATTTATAACCTCCATCCATCAAACTAGTCGTTGCCCCCTCGAGACACACGAGAAACATGCGCCGGACGCGCCTGTTGAAAACCGCCGAACGCGTCCGGCGCGTTTGCCAACCGCGCGCCAAGCCGCCATTTGAAAACTAGCCATTGGGGGGCCCCGGACGCGTCAGTTCAATGGAGCGCCAGACGCTGCCCCAACACTGTTCAGTGTCCAGCCATTGAGCCAGCCGCGTCACGCGCCAGCAACACCCAAGGCGCCGAATGCTCCTCTGCAGCGGCGCCGAAAGCGTCCGCCCGCGCCGGACGCTACTCAGAAAGCACCGCGCGCGGGACCGACCTCCGGACGCCAGCGTCGGACGCTGCGTCGGATGCACCGGGCGTCCGGCCAGTGTCCCAGCCACTGCGCCAGCCTGCCTGTCACCACAGCCACGCGCCGGACGCGCCTGGACAGTGTCCGGCGCTCCGAGCACGAGCGTCCGATGCTTAAAACTTCTCCAATTTTCAAGCCCACGATGACGCCCCTTTTTCTTGACAAATTTGCATCCAGCGCAATAGAAAATATGCATCTAATTTTCTCAAAAGCGCCGAACCCCCCCGAGCTTGAGCGGTTACCAAACCCAACTCAACCCTGCAAACACCATCACCTTTGCAAATGTGCTAAACTCCATCATGTGACATCTCCATGTGCAAGTGAGTTAGCATTTTTCAAGCCATTCTCCAAAGGATTTTTATCGCGCACTAGATCCTAAATGCAATCACATGAAATGATGGACCTAGTGGCACTTATGAACCGAATTACCGAAGATCTCCCCTCTTCATAGTTCGGCTATCGATCCTAAACCACTCACACCCTCTATGATGTCTTGAGTGCGAAAGAAAGTGGCCCTATAGGTTATACCTTTGCCTTGAGTACATTTTGTCAATCCTCTAACCGCCAAGCCTTTACATGACATTTGACACTCAACATCATCATGCAACCGTCTTGGTCTATAGATCTCAATATTACTTGTTCTTCTCCGTTGGTCGGTCCATCAGCGCCAAGTCTTGCCCAAGCTTCACCGTCGCACGGTCCTTCGCTTCGAAGCCTCAACTTGCCCTTCACACTTCCAACCAGTCCATCGAGCCAAGCCCATCTTGATCTTCACCATGCTTAGGTTCCATAACTTCATGTCATGACTCATCGTCGAGCTCCACTTGGCATGGACTACCTTTCTCTAAATCATCCACTTAGAAACAAGGTTAGTCCTTAGGTTTCATCAATTATCCAAAACTAAACCGAGGACTTTCAGGTTACATGAGCCATAAACCAGGAATAAGATGTTATTTAACCATAGGTTACAAAGATGACAGAAGGGTGAGATTAATAGAGATTAATATTTGTAACACTCCCCCTTGATCGAATCCTTCTTGAGATCCATGAATGTTGATCTTCCAAAAACCCTGTGGGAAAAAAGGAAGAAATATATATGGATATGCTACTAAAAACTCCTATAAACCCTATGAGAAAAATAAGGAGAAAGTATAACATTTATGATTATTGCCTCATTGTAAACTATTATGAGAAAACCTTTTAGGAGAAAACTCAACATAGTTTAGAGATCAATTTATGTCTTTGATATTCCTTATAAAAACCCTTGTGGGAAAAATGAGGAATATAACATATGTTTATGTTATTATCGTCTCATTAAAAACTTTCATTGAGAAACCTTGAGAGGAAAACTCATGAAAGAAAAAAGTGTGATATGATGTGTTTAGACAGGGCAATATCTAGGAGATTTCTCCCCTGAACCTTTCAAATCCCTAAGTCGACGCATGCCAATTCCTTTGACATATTTTTCAAATGAAGAAGCTGGTAGGGACTTAGTGAATAAATCAGCGAGGTTATCACATGATTTGGTGGGCAAGATATTGATTTCTCCCTCTTGTTGCAATTCATGAGGATAGAACAATTTTGGAGAAATATGCTTGGTAATATTGCTTCTGATATATACTTTATCCATTTGTGTAACACAAGCTGCATTGTCTTCATAGATAATGGTTGGTGAATCAGTGACACCAATATCACAAGGTTGTTGTATGTGGTTGACCATTCTAAGAAGCCATACACATTCTCATGAAGCCTCATATAGTGCAACTATCTCAGAATGATTTGTAGATGTAGTCACCAAAGTTTATTTGGATGACTTCCATGAAATGGATGTTTCATTGTGTAAAAACACAAAGCCTATTTGTGACCTGCCATTATATGGATTAGATAAATATCCTGCATCAGTGTATCCAATAATGTCAAAATTTTGACCTCTTTTGTAGAAAAGTCCAAGATCTCTCGTGCCATTTAAATATCTGAGGATACATTTTACTCCCGTCCAATGACGTTTGGTAGGAGCAGCGCTGTGTCGGGCTAGCAAGTTCACTGCAAATGTAATATCAAGCCTGGTGCAATTTGCAAGATACATGAGAGCTCCAATGGCACTAACATATGGAACTTGAGGTCCCAAAATATCTTCTCCTTCATCCCGTGGTCTGAATTGGTTAGTTTCCATTTCTAGAGATCGAACAACCATAGGGGTTTTATTGGGATATGATTTATCCATATTGAATTTCTTCAATACTTTTTGGATATAGGCAGATTGATGCATAAAAATTCCAGTTGGAAGGTGCTCAAGTTGTAAACCTAAGCAAAATTTGGTTTTACCCAAATCCTTCACTTGGAACTCCGTCTTTAGATGATTACATGCTTCATCAATATCTTGTTGGGTGCCAATGATATTCGAATCATCAACATACACTGATATAATACAAAATCCCTTTTGTGACTTTTTGATGAAAACACACGGACAATCATCATTGTTAGAGTATCCTTTTCACAAAAGGTACTCACTGAGTTGGTTGTACCACATTCTTACCGACTGTTTTAAGCCATAGAGTGACTTTTAAAGTTTTACACAATACATGTTGCACCTTGCATTTTGATTCGGTATAGAAATTCCATCTGGAACCTTCATATATATATCCGAATCGAGTGACCCATAAAGATATGCAGTCACTACGTCCATCAACTGCATAGATAGACGATTTTGTACAACCAGAGATATAAGATATCGGAATGTTATTCCACTCATAACTGGAGAATATGTTTCATTGAAATCAATGCCGGGTCTCTGCGTGAAAACCCATTATTCTCATCACTTCACTATTCTCATCACTACAAGCCTCGCTTTGTATCTCATCACTTCATTATTCTCATTCCGTTTCTGGATGAAAACCCATTTGAATTCCATAGGGAAAACATTTGGAAGTGTAGGCATTGCTTGAGAGAATACCTTCCTTTTTGAAAGCGAAGCAATTGCTGCTTGGATTGCCTCTTTCCATTGATTCCAGTCTGAGCGCGATTTGCACTCTGCCATGGTCTTAGGATCTAGATCGTTTTGGATGAGTTCTGCAATCATTGCGGAAAAATCAACGTCGACAACTATAGTCTTTCGGTCATATGATTCTCTAGACTCGAGATAATTTATGGAAATTTCGTGTACCCTTTTAGATGCATCATCATTTCCCAAAATGATTGCATCAGGGCATTCCGATGTCCTAACATTAGTAATTGAGTGCACTGTTGATGTGGGATGTGAAGGTTGAACCTCCACAGGGTGTTTCTCAACATGATTTTGAGTTGCATTTATTATTTTAGAAGATTTGGTCTTCCTTTTCTTTTGCTTGCTAGGAGCTGCATCCGTTGGAATTGCCGTACATCTCCCCCTCTTGCAGGGGAGTTGAGTAGTTTTATTTGGTACCTCTACTCTTGTAGGCACATTTCTTGTGGGATTATAGGATTTGGTAACACCCTTATAATCAGTAAATGCATCTGGCGTGTTATTTGCAATGTGTTGCAAATTGATTATTTTTTGAACTTGAAGTTCAGATTCTGAAGTACGTGGATCATGGTTGGAGATGGCTATGGCATCCCAGTTAATTTCGTGGCATTATTTATGTGGTATAATGTCTCCCCCCAATGCCGAAAAGTGATCTTCATTGAAGATACAATCAACATATCAGGCCGTAAATAGATCCCCTGTAAGAGGCTCTAAATATTTTATAATAGACGGTGATTGATATCCCACATAGATTTCCAATTTTCTATGGGGGCCCATAGTTGTAAGCTGTGTTGGTGAGATCGGTACGTATGTAGCGCAACCGAATTTTCGCAGATGGGAAATGCTCGAAGGATTTCCATGTACTAGTTGCAGTGGGGAGGTTGTATGGTATGCAGTTGGATGCAATTGAATTAAGTCAGTAGCGTGTAAAACTGCGTGACTCTAACATGATGTTGGTATATTGCTATTCTGTAGTAATGGTCTTGCAATAAGTTTGATTCTCTTGATGAGAGATTCTGCCAACCCGTTCTGAGTGTGGACATATGGAACAGAGTGCTGAACTTGAATTTCTAAGGCCTTACAATAGTCATTGAAGGCTCGAGAGGAAAATTCAGCGGCATTATCCATTCGAATTGACTGGATTTGATGTTCAGGGTATTGCACTTTTAGTTTGATAACTTGAGCGATTAATTTTGCAAATGCATCGTTTTGTGTGGAAAGAAGGCACACATGAGACCATCGTGTGGATGCGTCTATTAAAACTATAAAATATCTGAATGGTCCAGACAATGGTTGGATAGGGCCACATATGTCACCTTGAATGCATTCAAGAAACTTGAGCGGTTTGGTTCAAATTTTGAGGTAGGAGGGTCTCAAAATTAATTTCCCAGCGGCACATGCAGTGCACACATAATCTGAGAATTGGAGAAATTTTGTATTACTTAAATTGTGACCAACAGAATTAGTTATAATTTTTCTTATCATCCCTATGCCAGGGTGACCAAGGCGATCATGCCAAGTTTGAAATGCATTAACATTCTGGAAAATTACTTTATACGCAACATGTTGTACGGGTTTGAGAGAAGTATAGTACAATCCAGACGAGAGTGAGGGAACCTTTTTAAGTGTTACTTTTCCATAGCCGTTGTTCTTTGTAATAAGAAGGAACTCTTCATTATTCTCATCACAAGTTTCTATATGGAAACCATTTTTTTGGATATCTCTATAACTCAGTAGGGTACGAGTTGAATCAGAATATAAAAGTGCATCCTCAATAACCAACGTTGTACCCATAGGGAGCGTAATAGTGGCTTGTCCAGAGCCTACTATTACAGCATCGCGTCTTGCGATTGTTAAAACATTTCCTCTATTCTTTGTGAGAGTTTGGAAATATTTTATCTCCCTGAGTATAGATTTAGTGGTACCGCTATCCACTAGGCACATTTTCTCCTCCATCGGATTGACTCCCATACAATCTATATTAAATGGAGAATAAATAAATAAATTCTCAAATAAATATAGATTTTATTCATTATTGATATCAAATGCTTATGATTACAATGAAAAATAAAATGTTTGACGACAAATATAAATTATTACATCACGTGGGCATATGAAAATGAAAGTCTAAAATGACAAGGAGCCTAAGCATAGTATCCGTACATATCCTCAGAAGTGTATTCTAAGAGCATGTTGTTGATGTCGTCAGCGGTGGCATCAAGTTGAGGTGGATCCTTGGAGTTGCTTGGTCCCGCTGTGGCGGGGCATCCTGGGGCATCGACTTGATAATTGAAGTGTGCTTCATATTCTTCACCTTTGTTGGAACGATCTTGATTAGAGCGTCCATGTCCCATGGACTTCAAGTATAATTCCACTAGGTGCTTTGGGGTGCGACACTTCTTAGTCGGGTGGTTGTAGCAACCACACCTATCACAAGTTTTGGACTTGTCTCAGTTGGACTTAGAATTGTCTTTGCCCTTAGCACCGCGAGGCTTATTCTATCTCTTGCGCTTGCTCTTAGCATTAGAGGTTTCAGGACTACCATTTTGAATGGCTTCCTTTTGTTTTCTATTATGAGTGTTGGCACACACTTCAGGCAAAGGCTTGGAACCCGTTGGGCCCTTATTGGAGTTCCATAGAAGAAGCTCATCGTGCCTTTCTGCTTAAAGTAATGTCTTGATCAACTCAGAATAAACAGTAAAACCCTTTGACGGTATTGTTGTTGAAGGATCATGTGAGCGGGAAGCATGATAGACAGTGTCTTCTTAATTTTGTCCGCATTAGATGGTTCCTTCTCACAAAATCTTAGCTTAGCGCTAATTTTGTGCACATCATGATTGAATTCACCTACAGATTTGAAATCCTGTATGCGAAGGTGATTCCATTCATGGGTAGCCTCAGTTAAGAGGACTGCCTTCTGCAGTTCATACCGCTGCTGAAGAGCCTCCCAGAGCGCACGCGGATCCTCTTCCATCAGATACTCGGCTTTGAGATCTGGATGGATGTGATTCCATATGATGAATAAGGCATTATACTTAAAATTATCAGCCAAAGGAGCTACACCCTCTTGGGGAGAAGTAATGGCTGAGTACAGTCCGCGCAACGATAGACTGACTTTCAGGTCCAGTGCCCATGTAGGAAAATTTGAGCCGTCGAGAGCGAGCTCAGCGAACTCATGGTTCGTCATGATGCCTACAATTGTGTGTTGCCATTTATTAAATTAATGAGTTAATAAATCTTAGGCATGAATGTAATAAAATATAATATAAATTGTCTTGAATTGCATAGAATGCAAAATAAATTAATCAAGTGAAACTTGAATGCTAAAGAAACGGTAAGTGCAATTGAATTAAAAAAACAACGTAAAATAACAGAATAGAAAAAGCACCATAGGTGCACTGGAATAAAATAAACATAGTGAGGTGTACGTTTTATTTCCAAACTGAAGCTGAAAGCTCGCAATACAATTACTATATGAAATAGCAAATTGAAATGAGCAATTAGATTATTGCTTTGTGACATCCAGCGTCTCCCCCTCATCCCACGTGATGCTCAGAATCAACGAGCGTGGCCATCACCCTCTGTGGAGGGGAGTGAGCCTGCACCCTCTCCATTCGCACTGCGGCGAGCTGATGGTCCATGAGGAACGCTAATCCATGTGCGGATGATGTGCGGAGAAGGTGCAACGACGTCGTTGACGTGTTCCGGCGATGCTGGTGATGGCGGTGGAGCAGCAGGCGTTGGATCAACGCCGGCGTATGCCATGAGACGTGACGGGGCAGACATGCGTGCTGCCATCGTCGGTGATGAAGTCGGTGGTGGAGGAGGCGTTGGCGTCCTTGCCACGGCATCGAAGTCCGGCTGCATGAGGCACACCTCATGTGGTGGACACGGGGCGTAGCCATGCACAGGACATGGCGCCGGTGCCGGCAATGGAGATGCCGGTCCTGGACTTTGCGGCGCAGCCACTTCCAGAATTGCCTCTTCCATGTGGGCGTCATGGGGTTGATCCCTAAGGAGGAATAAAATCATGCGAAGGAGATCATGTTGAACCATAGGGTGGGAAAAATCTAGCCCACACAAAAGAGCATGGTGGAATTGTAGCATCATGGCTTGAAGAATTAGGTAGGTTAAAGACATCGGAGGGGGCGACATTCTACCTTTGATGATAGGAGCGCAGCGAGCAAGTGCCGATAACGTATTAGAATTGTAAGTGACAAGAGAATAGAGCTCAAGACCAATTTCTCATTCATTTTTGTCATGTATATATACACTTGGTGACATCAATGGTATAAAGGTTACATAAGCCATAAACCAGCCGTAAGATGTCATTTAACCATAGGTTACAAAGATGACATAAGGATAAGATTAATAAAGATTAATATTTGTAACAATTTGGAACCCTCTTGCAAGGATTTTTCTTCGTACCCTTTCCCTACCCTTAATTAATTTTAAACAATCCGACGCATCTATTGTAGCTTTATGTCATATTGTTCCTTTCTCATGTGGTAGCTTTCTATTGGTTGAGAATCTGACAGATTTTGTGAAGCTGAAGGAGAATGAGTGATAAACATGCCCGTACCTCATGTTTCGCGCAAGCGGCAAGCCAGCGACAGACAGTCCGCCGATTCCGGCCCTGACGGCAGGAATGCCCGGTCACCAAGTCAAACCTGGCATGAAAAGTACACAGGCTCTTGAGGCTTGCTTGACCTGAGAAGCCGGCAGACTCCTACCATGATTCCTCCCTTCCAACGCATCATTCTCATTCATCGGCTCCTTGCTGCCCCCACCTGCACCCAATTCAAGCATGCCAAGATTGCGGAGTTTACAGCGCCAGATTCAGCGGAAGAAAATTGGGTGGACTCTGGGCTCATTGTCTCCAAGGTGCGCCCCCTCCTCGGATGAACGACGCGTGGAGGAAGTCCGCATCAGACGGTCACGGGAATCAAGCGCGTCCTCGCGTCCGTACGGCTCGGCTTCACTTCCATCGGCTCATCAACGCAGGAACTTTTGACGGCTCGGCTGCACTTCCATCGGCTGCCAAAGTCTTCGTGTCGTGTCTTATACGAGTCCACCCCCGCCGCCATTAGCCCTAGGCCCGGTTGCACACACACCCCCACTGTCGCATCCATGGATGAAGCAGCGACCTCCATGGAAGATGCTGGAGGCCAAGAAGACGGAATGACAAGGGATTATCGGATGGCATCTTCTTCTCTCATAGATGATTCACGTGCACTACAATTTGATGCTGTTGGGGATCGTCACGGAGAAGAAGAACAACAGGTCAGTTATCTTTGTAGATCGTTCTGTATTTTTTTTCTACAAATGTCTTTTCTTCTATGTTGTTTGGTTTCTGATATATAGTGCACATATTTGACAGAACACTACCGTTACCAAGGGAGCAGAGACCAACGACGCCATTACACTGGCATCTGGATCAGTGGAGAATGAATTACTTGATGGGGTAATTTTCTTGTAATATATTACAGAATATATGATACTTTCATTTTACCTTCAGTACACATTTAATTGAAATTATGTACAGGACGTGGTTCGTAAAGATGAGCAAAAATTGATCACTCCAATAGTTGGACAGACATTTGAATCTGAGGAACAAGCTTATGAGATGTACAACACCTATGCTGGCAAGGTTGGGTTCAGTATTAGAAAGAGCAAGACAAAGCACCGCCAAGATGGTAGTCTGTGTCAGAAATTTCTAGTTTACAGTAATCAAGGATTTCGAGAGAATGAGAAATCACAAAAGGATGTTACAAGGATAAGTTGCGATGCTCGTGTCCAGTTTAGTATCAGCAAAGAAGGGATTTGGAGGGTGCAAAAGTTCGTAGAACAACACAATCATTATCTTGCTAGTCCAAATAAGGCACACAAGTTGAGGTCCCAACGACAGGTTATAGAGTCAGATAGGAAATTAATTGGACAGATACGAGAAGCAGGAATGAAGCCAGCCCAAGTTTATGAGTTTATGAAGGAGTTTTATGGAGGGGAAGAGAACATACCATTTTCTAAGATGGATTGCGATAATGAGATTGGTCGCGAACGCAGGCAGTACTTAGAAGCCAATGATGCACAAACGCTATCTGAATATATGAGAAATAAACAGTTACAAGATCCTACATTTTTTTATGCAATTCAGGTAGACAAGGAAGATGGTCGTATAGCAAATTTCTTTTGGGCAGATGGTCAATCTATCATGGATTACAAATGCTTTGGTGACGCTGTGACATTTGACACCACATTTAAAACTAATAAGTTTGACATGCCTTTTGCTCCGATTCTTGGCTGCAACCATCACAAGCAAACAATAATTTTTGGGTGTGCATTTCTATTTAATGAAACTATTGAATCATTTGTTTGGCTTTTTGAAACCTTTCTGATGGCAATGTCAGGAAAGCACCCTAGCATAATTTTTACAGACCAAGATGCAGCTATGGCAGGAGCAATTGCTTATGTATTCCCAAATACAAGCCACCGCCTTTGTTTGTGGCACATTTGCTTAAATGCTGCTAAACATCTTAGTCATGTAATTCATAAGTCCAATGAGAAAGGTGACAAGCTCCTAACAGATTTCAAAAATTGTGTGTATGAAGACAGGTCAGAGACTTACTTCATAGAGAAATGGCATCAATTGTTGGCTAAATACAAGCTTGAGAATAACTCATGGATGGCAAATCTCTTTGCTTTGAGGGCAAAGTGGGCTGCGGTGTACCGTGACTCTTTTACAGCAGACATGAACTCAACCCAAAGGAGTGAAGGTATGAATAATGTCTTCAAGAAAAGATTTCGTAGGAAACTTGGTCTTTCGGAACTCCTTGTAGAATGTGAGAAGCATGCAATTAGACTTCGTGCAAATGAATTGGATGCTGATTTTCAGTCACGGCGAAAGAAACCAGTTTCATACATTCCAAATCTACCAATGTTGAATACTGCAGCTGAATCATATACAAGGCGAATGTATTCAGAGTTTGAGGAAGAATTTAAGGGGCAATTTACACTGACTTGTGATTTCTTGGAAGCTGCGGGGACGAACTTGACATTCTTTGTTAAGTATATGGAGTCTACCCGTGGAGCAACAGTAGTATTGAACACTGAAGATTCCACCATTACATGCTCTTGTCGGATGTTTGACTCCATAGGTTTATTGTGCAAGCATGCTCTTAGAGTCTTTAATACTAATCGAGTATACAATCTGCCATCGCAATATATTTTGCCTAGATGGACAAAATATGTGAAAAGTGGATTTTATGTTGAGAAACAAGGAACTGGGACAGGAGATCTGAAAACACAGGCAGCTCTTATATCTCGACAGGCCACAACTCTTGCATTGAAGTGTTCGTCATCGAAAGAACTTCTTGATAAATTGCAGAAAGCCATACATAACTTAAACCTGGAAGCTGATACTTTTCTAAGTGAGATGCATGAAAAATCCAATGAGGTTCCTCCAATTCCAAATGAAAGTGTCCAACAACCATTATTAAATGGTGTACTGTCATTTAGAGTTCCCGAAGTAATAAAAGGACCAAAGAATACACGTTTTAAAAGTGCTGTTGAAAAAAAGGGAGGGAAGAAGAAGATGGGTGATCTGAACAAAGGTATGACCTGCTTTTGTCTACAATATTTTTTAATACTGTGTTATGATTCATATATTTCATTGTAGGTGAAGATCTGGAAAATAATGGTGTAGAAACAAGAGAAGAACATGCTCCTTTCATGCCATCTTCAGCCATGGATGCTCCAAACCAATTAACTGTAAGACATGATTTTAATGGTGGGCCATCTTCAGCCATGGATGCTCCTTTCGTGCAAGCTGGATATCCTAATTCCACAATGGCACAGTTCAATTTACTTCATGATCCTTCTGCAATTGCTGCTTCATACATACCAGGAGGATACACAAGTCTATTTATGGGAGTTGATCAAAATGCTACATTGCAAACTGCTGTTAGGAAGTTGCATTTTGATGGAATGCAAGAAAAATGAATCTATGTAACTTTGGTCTTATGCTGTTAGAAAGTCTCTTCTGCAGTTAGAAAGACTCTTTTGCTCAGAACATGTAACTTTAGTCTTTACTGTCATGGAGTGCAAAATGTTCAGACTATGTCCTTTGCTTTGAAGAAGAACCTGTTTATTTCAGTACATTTTAGAGAAACACTGCATTCCAGAGAAGCAATGCATTCCAGAGAAACATTATGATGATTCTGATCTCAAACATTCAAATATATTTCACAGAGAAGTCACATTTTACAAATACATTATCAGGATTTTCACCCTGTAGATCAAATTCCCAGTCATCTTTATGAGACCCAGAAAATAAAATATCAAGCACTCCATATGTAGTGTATACAGGGCACCACTGTCTTCCTCCACACCTGCGAACAAGGAATCCAGAATCAGGCGATGCCCAATGCAACGAGGAAAACAGAGAGAAGAAATCTGAACAAGTTATATAGACAGGAGACAGCTAGCTAGCTCACCCGCTGCCTTGCTTGCGCAAACAACTCCAGTGCGGCGAGGATGAGGCTGATGCTCGCGGCGTCATTGGCGCGTGCGCGGCATCTGGCTGCCTTGCTTGCGGAGGAGGCGGCGGCCGTGGAGGTCGGCGGCAGCAGGCCGGCGCTCCATTCGGCGGACCCGCCGATGCTCCGCCACCGACGAGGTCGGCAGCAGCAGGCCGGCCGACGAGGAGGCGGCAGCGAGGGTGCAGGGAAAGACCGGAAGATTGGGGATGGGGAAGGCAGACGCGCTTTCGGACAGCCGATTGGATGGGGAGTGCCGCGATGTAGTCGATGCGGAGCCGAGGCCATCTGCCGACCGGAGCCGATGTGAAGCACGAAGCCGATGACAACGCGCTTGATTCCCGCGACCGTCTGATGCGGACTTCGTCCACGCGTCATGCATCTGAGGAGGGGGCGCACGCTGAACGCAATGAGCCCAGAGTCCATACAATTTTCTTCCAATTCAGCGGGCTTTATGGTTTCCGTTTTCTTTTGTTGCCATAATATCCACAAAACTCCGCCTAACACTAAGGGCCTGTTTGGTATGGCTCCAGAGCCAAACTCTACGCCAGAGCCAGATGGAGCTAGTCAAACACATCAACTCTAGAAAATATTTGAGCAGCCTAACTCCATGGAGTTATTGGAGCTCTAGTACAAATTTTTGGAGTACCTCTTCTCCTACTCCAGAACTGATCAAAATAGAACAAGACATGGAGTTGAGGGGAAATTACCCGCAATTGCCACTCATTATAGAACTGAATCGTTATTTTTCTTTTTTCCGGCATCCCACCCGTTCACGCGCCCCTCCCCCATTCACTATTCCTCTTCTCCACCGCGCCTCCACCGCGCCGCCCCCTCACGCCTCCATCCCCAACCCTAACCCTAGAAGAGGAGGTGCGGCGTGCTCACGCAGCAGGGAGGGAGGCAGCCACTTCACCCAGGAGGTGCGGCGCCTGCGCCTTGCTTGTCGGGGGTGCGGCGTGCACGTCCGGCCACTGAGCTTGTGCGGCGTCTTGGGCAGCAGGGAGGACAACAGCTGTGGTTGGCTCCTCTTGGCAGCAGGCGACAAGCACGCCAGTGTGCTGCAGGATCTGTTCGGCGAGCAGTGGTGGACAAGGAGGCAGTTCGTACTGCTCGTCATCGCCGTCTTTGTTTTACTGCCGCTCGTGCTCCACCACAAGGGCATAAAGTGGGATAACGCATCAAGCACTAAGATAAGAGGTGAGAAAAATTAGCTTGCCGCATATAGTTTTCAGAAGTCGATTGTGGCGGCTCATTGTTTTGTATTTTGCCTTGTCAGTTGGGGAGTCGAAGTACTCGTCGCAAAAAAATTAAAAGGCTGCTGAGACATAGAGGAGAATTAAAAACAGAAAAGGTAATTTTTTCCTCGAATACTAGTGCTCCACACTCTGTATTTTGCCAAAGAATACTGAAATGTACTACACCAACAAAACACACTCTGTGGTGCCTAGCAACAGCAAATCTTACTAGTGCTCCACACTCTGTGGTGCCCTTTTAAATAAATATCACTATTTATTTTAGCTGACCTTTAACAATGAATCTTGGCAAGGGACTTCAAGTTACTCATCAGAAATTCTAGAGAGAAATTGATATATCTGGATTTAGCCACTTGAGAAAGTAGAGATGCCAGAAATTGATTGGAACGTAGAGAACACTTGGATCCTTTGTGGTTTGTTGGCTGAGCAAGTTGAGAAAGGAAATAGGCCAAGCACATTCTTGAATTCAGTGGGTTATGCTGAGGTTGAGAAAGGTTTCAAAGATCGTACGGGTATTGAATTGACCAAGGGCCAAATCAAGAACAAGTGGGACAAATTGAAAGAAGTTTTCAAGGTATGGAAAAGGCTAACAATGAGGGAAACAGGAATCGGTTGGAACAACGGCACTATTGATATGGACGATGAATGGTGGAAGAAAGCTAGAACTGTAAGTGTTTGTATTTAGGAATATTATCTGCTTTTTAAATTAGTTGCTGTTATTATTTTTCCTAATATGTTTTGCTCTCTTGCATATTTCAGGATATTCCAGGCTGCGGGAAGTTTAAGAAGCAGTCACTTCAAAATGAAGATGAGTTAGCAATTTGTTTCCAAGGCATCGTAAATTTTGGTTCTGATCATTGGACCCCTTGCGGCAACACTTCTACAATGGCTATGGATGAAGTGGTTCCTGTGGATGAAGAAATTGATGCACTAGGTGTGACACAGGAAGAGGAGGTAGATGAGGCTACCCCTTCCCCTAGTAGTGGCAAGAGACCGGCAAGGCCTGTCCATGGTACATGCAAGAAAGCTAAGATTGGCAATGCAGTCCTCATTCAAGAAGCAGTCACTAGTATGGCTAGTTCAGCTAGTGCATATGCTGCCAAGAAAGCTGGAAAATTCACTATTGAAGAAGTGATGAAGGCAATCATTGATTGTGGTGCTGAGTATGGATCCGATGAACACTACATTGCCACTGCATTGTTTGTCAAGAAGGAGCAAAGGGAGATGTTCATGACCTTACCTACTAATGATGTTAGGAAGAACTGGCTTACTAGAAAGTATAATGATAGGCATGCATATTAGGAGTGTTTGTCTCATGTTTGAAGACTTGTAATAATTTAGATAATTTAGGCATGCACATTAGGAGTGCTTGTCTCATTTTTTTCCTTCTTTGACATTTGTTTGTCCATCGGCTTGTCATATGGTTGACCTCATTTTTTCTACATTTTGCTCTATGGATCACAGATGTCTTCAAGTGAAAGCGATGACTGTAGCGATGATGATGAACAATTTTTTTTCTATCGTTCAAGGCGGTGCTAAACTTGCAGAAGCTTATGTGAGCCTTTATATGAACAAGGCACCAACAAGGATCTCACAGCTGAGTGGAATGGGATGGGTGATTGAGACCCTAAACACTGCAGGTGAATGCCATAGAACGTTTCGAATGAACGAGCACATCTTTCTGGATCTTCATGATAGGTTGGTTGCTAGGTATGGTTTGGAACCATCCAAATTTATAAATACTTATGAAGCACTAGCAATACTTCTATTCATATGTGGTGGCTGTGAGTCAAATAGAAGAGGGCAAAATAGGTTCAAGCATTCTGGTGAAACCATTAGTAGGAAATTTCATGAAGTTCTTGATTGTGTGGTTGCAATGGCTAAGATTATATAAGACCAATTGATCCTAATTTTCGGACAGTTCACAAAAGAATTAGAAAGGACAAAAGAGCATATCCACATTTCAAGGACTGCATAGGAGCACTAGATGGAACTCATATCCGAGTGTCTCTTTCACCTAAAGAACAAGTCAGATTCATTGGTAAGACCGGAATTCCTACTTAAAATGTGCTTGCCATATGTGATTTTGATATGCGATTCACATATGTGGCTGCGGGCCAACCGGGAGCTTTCCATGACACTAGTGTACTCTACCATGCAATGGAAGTGGATGCGCAAGTCTTCCCGCATCCTCCAGAAGGTAATAAAATAACATTTTGCATTGTCAATTTGTAACTCGGATTCTTATGCTATTTTTTCATATGTGCAGGCAAGTACTATGTTGTGGACGCGGGCTATCCTAATCGTCCAGGTTACCTATCTCCATACAAGGGTGAAAGGTATCATTTACCCGAGTGGCATCGAGGTATGGAACCAAATACTCCAAAAGAAAAGTTCAATCGGATTCATTCATCTGTTCGTAATGTTATTGAACGTTCATTTGGACTATTGAAGATGAAGTGGCCAATTCTTTATAAGATGCCTTCGTTTTCCATGCTCACGCAAAAGAAGGTTGTAGCTGCTACCATGGTTATCCACAATTTCATACGTGAGCATGCAAGTGGGGATGCAGACTTTGCTAGATTTGATCGAGATCCGAACTTTGTGCCAACTATCCCGACAAGGTACAACAAGTATGCTGTGTCTCGCCATGCCTCTGATACATCTACTACGGAATCAAGCTTTGTAACTATGGACACATTTCGTGATAGTTTGGCGACATCCGTCGCATTAGCTTGGAATTAATGTAATCATGTATCTCGGATTATTTGGTTGGACTTGTATTAGTTTGGAATTAATGCAATCATGTATCTCGGATTATTTGGTTGGACTTGTATGTCAGATTATTTGCTTTGATGAAATATTTGGATTATGTTAGAATTATTATTTTGGATTATCTTGCAATATGTTGGAATTTTATTTGAATTCACAAGTTTATTTTGCTGTTGGACGCATCAACGAAGTACACTCATGTAAACCAAGGCCAAAGTGGGCAATCCACAATGATGAAACACAACTCTGGAGCTCAGAGTATAATTCTAGCCAAACACCCTCAACAGACAGCTCCAACTCCACCCAGAGCCAGCTCCACCTGGATTTCTGGAGTGGAGCTGCTCTGACTGGAGTTGGAGCCATACCAAACAGGCCCTTAATTGCAAACAGTAAACTAACAATCAGATCATAGAGTACTGTTCCGCTGCATCTGGTGATAATGATAGGATACTAACACCACACAGCCGTGACGGTCTGATTAGCATCGTCGTGGCGGCCGTTCCAAGTGGACGTATAACAAAACGAATTCCTCAGTCATCTTGCTGCTGCGCGCGCTGGTGCCCTCACTGGCAACTTTCGCTTTCTTTTCCCCTCTTCCCTTTTACAGTGACTTCTACCAACCTCAGGTGAACTCCAAAAAGAGGGGCAGTAATTAGTAAAGAACTAGCAAAAGCATCATGCTTACTAACCATCACAGCATCATCACTTTAACAGCGGGTAAAGGTGAAACCCCAAAAAATGATGTGAGAGTGAGAGGGGGGGAATTGTAAAAGGAGGAGCAGATAGACGAAAAGGAAAGTCCAAATAGCAGAGTAGTAAATCTAGAAAGTGGGCGTGGTATCTTTCCCTAGATTTTCTTATTCGCCCCCTTCTCTCCTCCTATTCTCATTCTCTCTCTCCTTCCTCCGTCCCCTCGTCTCTCCTCTCCTCTTCCACCCCCACCCCCACTATAGGCAGCCAGCGGCGGTCGCCATCTCTCTCCCCATCCCCTTTGCCGCCCGCCCTTGGTCTTCTCCCTCCTCAGGACAGGCAAGGGGAAGCGGAAGAAGGAGGCGAGAGCACGGAAGCCTGATTTGATTTGATTTTGGTTGCCGGGAGGAGGGGAGTTGGTGCAGTTTGTAGGCGCGCCTCTGTGTCTCTGTGTGTTGTGTGTGGAGATGGACCCCAAGTTCCCCACACCCCCACCGCTAAACAAAACGGAGCCCACCACCGCGACCACCACCACCACCACCTCGACCGCGCAGCAGCAGCAGCAGCTGGATCCTAAGGACTACCAGCAGCAGCAGCACCACCTGCAAATCCAAATCCACCAGCCGCAGCAGCAGCAGGACGGGGGCGGCGGCGGAGGGAAGGAGCAGCAGCAGCTGCAGGTGGTGGTGGCGCAGCCCGGGGAGCGGAGGCAGCAGGCGCTCGCTCCCAAGCGGAGCTCCAACAAGGACCGCCACACCAAGGTCGACGGCAGGGGCCGCCGGATCCGGATGCCCGCGCTGTGCGCCGCGCGGATCTTCCAGCTCACGCGGGAGCTCGGCCACAAGTCCGACGGCGAGACCGTGCAGTGGCTGCTGCAGCAGGCCGAGCCGGCCATCGTCGCCGCCACCGGCACGGGGACCATACCGGCGTCCGCGCTCGCCTCCGTCGCGCCCTCGCTCCCGTCGCCCACCTCCGGGATCGCCAGGCCGCACCTCCACCCGCACCACATGTGGGCGCCGTCCGCGGGCTTCTCCTCGCCCTCCTTCCTCAATTCCGCCGCCGCGGGCACGGGGGACGCCGCTGGCATCGGCGGACTCATGCAGCGGATGGGGATCCCCGCGGGTCTCGAGATGCCGGGAGGGGGCGCGGCCGGGGCCACCCTCGGCGCTGGTGGTCACATCGGCTTTGCGCCCATGTTCGCTGGACACGCCGCGGCTATGCCGGGGCTCGAGCTCGGCCTCTCGCAGGACGGGCACATCGGCGTGCTCGCGGCGCAGTCGATCAGTCAGTTCTACCACCAGGTGGGTGGTGCTGCCGGCGGCAGCGCCCAGATGCAGCATCCGCACGGCCACCAGCATCACCATCAGCAGCAGCAGGAGGACGGGGAGGACGACCGCGAGGACGGCGAGTCCGATGACGAGTCTGGGCAGTAATAGTGTAGTCGTTCAACTTCAACCTTGCGTTTTCTGGGTCTTCCCTGAAGTGAAGGAGGGGAAGGAGAGAAAAGTGTATGCGTGCAGCCACGGGATGCTTCTGCTACTCTTGGATTGTTGTTGGTCGAGTTGTGATGGATTTTTATGTTAATTTTTTCTCGTGTGGTACCCAAACTCAACCAAGGCCTGTCTTGCTCTGAAGACTTGCCAGCTCGAGATCATCCTCAGTTCTTCCCACAGTCTCATGGGGTGGATGATCGCCACAGCCTTCTCTCTGATTTCCAGGTAACTTTTTTCATCTTTTATATATGTCACATCTGGGTATGTTTGTATGCAATTATTATGGTTTGCTTGACTGTGATCCTATATGTCGGTATGCTCACCCTGCAGATGTGTGACAGCTGAAAACTTGATGGATTGGATTTGGATCAATCGCCTTTGAGTGAGTGCCTTATTTGTTATTGCAAAGTGTGTAGATATTCATGTAATTTTGCAGTTAGAGAGGTGTTTTTTTATTGGAGGAATGATCCATCCACGTTTTGAAACAATCAAGATATTCGCCGGCAATTTGATCCTCCACAGGCTGTCTATGCAACGCAAATATGATCATATACGTTTCTAGCACATGATCACACAGACCTCTTTACCCTTCTCTGGTATGTCCGTGATCTGTTTCTGACAATATTTCTTCTTCTTTTGTGTGATGAAACATGCACATCCTAGTTTGAATCATCAGTTATTGTTTCAACATATTTGTACCTACTAGGAGAATTGTCTATTACCACATTTTACTAGGGAAAGGATCAAGAGGTTTATTAGTATGGTAGCCATAGATGATGCACAGCTATATATATACTATAGATGGTGCAGAACAGAATACAGTAGTAGAAGGCCACATGGCGCCTGATTCAGAAACAAGAATATACTAAGGATTAGACTTGGTCCATCATAGAAACTAGTGCTTTGTTGCCAATGAATATTTCCTGGAAAATTTGCATTCATGAGTTTGATTTGTTTGGAAAAAGCGAAAACAATATTACCATGCAATTAGCAAAAGCGTGACCTGGCATGTCAAAACTTTGTGATATTTTGCCATGATAATGTGTGTTCTTTAACCCAAAATCACAAAGTTTATACTACCGCAAGCAACTACGATAACCTTGCAGCTTGCATGATGTCTTATAAACAACTAATGCTAACTATAAACCTCCCAGTCACATTCTTCTATTGGGGGTTTGTCAAATATCCCTTGCTCATCTTCTACTACAAGCTGTTATTTTATTTCCTGATCTTTTGTCTATGCTTAGACGTGTAGCATCAGGGACATGTCATTTTTTAAGAACATCCATATCATCTGAACAGTACTTGCTGTGTATCTTTTCACTTTTAACAACATGCTGAAGACAACATCGAGATCAAGCCAACTTTAAGCTGGACGGCAGCATGTTCAGTAAAGTTGTTGAGAGTGCACAAAAGATGACCTTTTTTACGTGGGTATCATGATTGTGTTGGCAAGTGTAGTTGCTCAATGCATTCTACTAATTTATGCCGAGCTTGCTTATCACAACTGCAAGTGCCACTCAACGGAAAGAATAGAATCTCATGCTGTCTGCATTTCGTTTGTTCTTTGCACGGATTCTGTTCATGTTCACATATGTTTTCTGTCCTTGCCACATCCATTTATTAGATGCTGTTCCTTACAAGTGAGATGCAAACCATATTTTTGTTTGGCAGTACCTGTTAGGTCTTGCTCAGTCTCTCATGAAACTCATGAAACCGAAACCTGTTGTGGTACTTTGATATCGTCTGGGGCACATGGTCGGCTGTCAGTGGTGGTCCGTGGTACGTACCCTAGCACAGCACCACTACATCAGCATCGTCCTATGCTGAAATAATGTTCCAGAACCATAAAACAGATTTCTGTTGCTCCATTTATGTAGTAGTCAATCTTTTTTCCCCTTGTGGCTGTGGTTGCTAGTGTGACCTCATTGGTTCTATCCACTCTGGCCACATTTATTTGGCGTGTTGCTGAGGGTAGCTGACGTTGTCACACTCATCCATGCTGCCTGATTGTGAAAAACGTGACGTGGTAATTTGTTGCCATCGTCGTCCATTTGTTTTCTTTTCTTTTCTGATGTTAATGTGCACTAGCTCATAGGAGTATTAAATAGCAGGCTTGTTTTGTGGTTTCCAATGCTCCCAGGGTTCTGACGATGACCTTTCTAACACACCAATGGTTGCCGCCCTGGATGTTTCTGTATTGCCTTTTCAGTTGAGACCGTCTTTGTTTTTGCTCAAATTATTCGACGGATAGGGCTGCATCTGATCATATTTGGTCAATGCACCTGTGCTCTTTTCTTTTTTTCTTTCTAACGAACAAATGAATGTGCAGCTTGATCAGTACACTAAACTTGCCATTGCATATATGCTTCTTGTAATTTATTACTGCAAAACTCTCAAAGTCAAAGATTTGTCTTCTCGTTTTTTTCTCTTCTTCTCCACCTCATATTTGTACGAGTTGATGACACCAGCTAGTAATTCCAGCTGGTGAATAAAGTGACCACTGATTGGGAATGTGTCCTCACTATCAGTCATGCGGTTCATGCTTCTCTTAAAATACCGGCAGGCACCACTTTTGTTTGCTTTGTGAGGTTAGGCTAAAACAGGATTAGAGAACACGACGACCAATGGGAGGCAAAAGCTTCTTTGCAGTCACTACGTAGTTTACATAACCTCGTAGGTTATATCTTATCATCATCGTCTGATCTCCGTGGTATCGGTATTTGTATCGTCATATTGGTGTCTCCTTTTCTCGACAAAAGTCAAAAGGTGGTGTGGCAACCGGTGTGCGCCGCACTGCACTGAGATACCAACATCTGTCTTTTCCTTTGTTCCTCGGTGGCCATTTTATTCGGGACGATGGCTTTGCGTTCATCCAGTCTTCCCCGCTCCTATATTGTTTGCGCGCCTTTTGAACCTTGCTTGAAGCCTCGACCTCCTCCTAGTCCTAGCATGGTAGGACGGTTGCATTGTTTTTGCTCTCGATCTAATCTTTTTTTTCCTCTATAGGCGTCACGGAGTAATTTTTAAAAAGAATGCACATATTATTGGTTATAATGGGTCAATCCATTTGAAGTTTGACTAGATATATAAAAAAGATTATTATCTATGTATCCAAATAAGCTACGATAAAAATATATTACATAATCAATTTAATAATATTTATTTATTATATTTTTTTTATATATTTAGTCAAATTTATTTAAGTTTGGTTAATTTTAACTCTATAAGAGCGAGGTGTGTCCTTTTTTGGAGGGGCCGGAGCAGTGGAGGTTCGGACTCCGGAGCAGTGAAAAGCCATTGTTTTTGAGCTGTCTTGTACTTCTAAGTAGCAGAACGAGCTACGGAGTACGAATGTTGAACTGCTGTAGTACACAGTATGAATTTGTGGCTGCTTGTTCCGTCGCCAGGATATGGACGTGTCACGTCCCTTTTTCTAGCACTGTGGAGCCATATACAAATACAGTACCGTACCTACACGCCCAGCATGGGACAAGCAAAACGTCGGTCGGCAAGTGTTGTGGCGCGCCACGGTCTCACGGAGACGGGAAGCAAGCGTACAGGAACGGAAGCTGAAGCCTTGACGGCTGAGTTGGGGCCTGTCGGCTCGCGGACGGCTTTCTGTTGCCGACGGTGAACGACTGAACGAAGAAACGTGTCGATACCCTGCAAACGGGTATTCCAGACCCCTTACTTAACAAACTAAAACCCCATAAAATCAGCATCTTGACCCCTCCGATAACCTCCCGCGCTAACATACGAAGGCCCATAGGCTGAGACGTATCGGACTGGCCCGCGAACGAACAACGACGGCCCAAAACCAAAGCCTGCTCAAGAGGCTAACGAACGGACTAGTACTGTATAACCGAGAGGTTACCGAACGGACCAGTACTGTCCACCCGAGAGGATACCGAACGGACAAGTACTGTATACGTGAGGGTACGATTCGAGCGACCCCTCGAGGACGGAACTTCATCCTCCGAACGAGCCTGCCCTCGAGGACGTAACTTCGCCCAGCGAACGAGCCTCCCCTCGAGGACGGAACTTCGCCCGGGCGAATGGGCGGCCCTCGAGGACAGTGCACCCCTCGGCCACCAACTCCCCCGTACGGATCCGAGCGCATTTAATGCGATCTATCTACGCCCGCCTAACCGCATGGCCACAGTTACGGTAACAGTTACAGGCGTGGCGGTCAGATCTACTTTTACCGCCCATGCCCCGGAATCCCGCAAGTCATATTACGCTGTTGCGCCATACCGAGCACTGTGCCACGACCCGCACCGCCTCGAGACGTATAAACTAACATGTTTTCCGTGTTTTCCGGGATCCGATATTATCCAGCGAAGTTCGACCTCCTCGGCACGACCCCCTCGGCTCCGGCCAGGACCCTCGACCGTCGCCCCTCGACTTCACCGAGCGAACCCTCGAGCTGAACTTCAACAACTCCCGATGCGACGGCTGCAGGGCCTCCCATACCGACGTACATCACTACAGCGGCACCGACATGATCGGCCTCAACGTCGTACGTCATCAGCGTCATGCGAACTCGAAATACATGTACACCTGTGCCCCTCCTTCGTCTATAAAAGGAGGCGCCAGGGCGTTAGAGAAAGGGACCGGACTCAAATCGAGAGGATCTAGAGCATAGAAACATTAAGGCCCTAGATCACAGAGCGACACCGTGAGCCTGTGCAAGGTCGAGAGCAAGGCGTCCGAACGCCCCAACTCCACCTTTCACTCCTCACACCAGCTTGTATTTTCCCTTGTACTAGCACTTCGGTGCAAGATAACACGAATCATCCTCCCCCCCGCTGGACGTAGGGCCTTCTTTGCCCGAACCAAGATAAATTATTGTGTCCTTCTTGCATCACCCACCGGCTTAGGGAGCACGTGAATACAATATTACTCGTTGTTGTTAACCCCTCGAGGGTCAGAACACCGACAGTTGGCGCGCCAGGTAGGGGAGCCGCGTGTCACTAACGATTTCCCGCCATTTTTCCGGATGGGTGATTTCGTTTCACCACTTCCGCACACTACGGTGATCTGGTTCGGGAGCCTGGAGTTCATGACCCTCGGCCAGGGCTACGACATGACCCTGCTCTCGATCAGTGACCCGAACGAAGGTCGCGGTATGCCCCCACGTTCATGGGGAGCCGCTCGCCAGTCTCATGACCACGCTTCCACATCCGGAAGGAGGCACGGTCGGCGCTGTCATCGCCGTCCACCCAAGTCAAGAAGGGTCCCCGCCGCTTTCTCCACGCCCCTGACCGGAGATGAGAAACCTCTTGTTGAGGGGGTATCTGATCCGAGTTTAGAGGCAGAGGGCCAATCGGCAGGATCCCAGCACAACCCTGACTCCACCTTCGCCGTGCGCTCGTCGGGGAAGTGCGACGAAACCCCCGCTCGATCGAGCTCGCTTCCGCACGGGCTGTTCGAGCGTCGTCGATGGTCTTCGACCGACTCCAACAATCCCACGACGACGACTACGACAGCAACCCACTCCAACACGAGCGCGTTGAAGGACCGCCCAGACACCCTTCTCCGTGCGATGACGGACGTGGGGACTGTCACACCGGCCTCCGAGGGTTTGGCTTTCGCAAGAACGCCCGGCCCCCGGAGGTACACCGTCGGCACACTCCGACGGCGGCTGCAGGAGGAGGCGCGGGGGCAATTCCCCGTCTTCTACTGCGGCGACCCTGACTCTGACTCTGATCACTGGGATCCTACCCGAGAGTGCCTCCACATCGATGGTGGCGTCGACTCCGATCAGGAAACCATCAATCCAGCGGCCGCGGCGTCTACCGCCGTGGCGAGAGACGCTCCCCCCAGAGCAGAGGACCAACAACCAGACGCACCCCGAGAAGCGTGCCCTCGTCCTGGCGAGCAGGACGCGCAGATGGCACAGATTCGGGAGTTGCAGGCGAAGCTTGCCGACGAGCAGGAACGCTTGCGCTTACTCGAGCTGACCCTCGAACAAGAGCGGCGACCGCTCGGCGGTAGAGCCCGAGCCAGGGCCCGAGAGGTCAACCGGCAGATCATCGAGGAAGGAGTACCCGAGCAACCCGTCCACCGTTATCCCCGAGCAAGCCAGAACGTTGTTGCGGCGGCTATGCTCCTCCGCAATATGCCCGCACCGTCCAACTCGCAAGCTCGGCGGATACAACGCGAGGTCGAGGGTCTCCTCCAAGTTGCTGCTGCCCAACAAGCCGAGAGCTCAGCCTCGAGGCGTCGAGGAGCTGCCTCCGAGCCTCAGGTCGAGCCCTCCCGGCCAGAGAGGGAGGGCTCGGTCGATCAGGGGGCGGCCCCCCGAAAGAAGAAGAACCCGGCCCGAGAGCCTATCAACGATGACCACGCTCCCCGCGACGCGCGCCTCGACATTGTCGAGAACCGCAGATGCAAGCATGGGGATGCCGAGGATCGAGGGTACAACGCCCATCGTGGAGGGCGTTACGACAGCGAAGAAGACCAACAGGCCCCAGAGCCACCGGGCCCCCGGGTCTTCAGCAGGAGGATCCGCTGCGCCCAGCTGCCCGACAAGTTTTGACCCCCCACGAGCCTCGTCAAATATAACGGCGAAACCAATCCCGAGCTCTGGCTAGCCGACTTCCGGTTGGCTTGTCAGGCGGGCGGGGCGCGCGACGATCACGCCATCATACGTCACCTTCCCCTGTTCCTGTCCGACACCGCGCGTAGGTGGCTCGAGGAGCTTCCCCCCGACCAGATTCGCACTTGGACCGACCTTGTCCGTATCTTCGAGGGAAATTTCAAAGGTACCTACGTGCGTCCCGGAAACTCCTGGGAACTGCGCAACTGCAAGCAAAAACCAGGGGAGTCTCTCCGCGACTTTGCTCAATGATTCTCCAAGCTCCGCACCGAGCTGCCCCACATCTCCGACCTCGACGTCGTTCTAGCGTTTGTTGCGGGTACAACCTGCAAGGACCTAGTTCGCGAGTTAGGGCGTAACCGCCCCGACACCGTCGACGAGCTTATGGATGTGGTCGCCAACTACGCGGCTGGCGAGGAGGCCGTCGGCGCCTTCTTCAGCGACGTGAAGGACAAGGGAAAAACGCCGGTAGCCGACAACGCCGGAGGCTCGAGCAAAGGGTCGAAGAGAAATAACAAGAAGAAGAAAAATCAACAAGGCAAGCGGGAGGCTGCAGAAGATGATCTCGTCACTGCAACCGAACGCAAAAGACCTCGAGGTCCCCCCGCGCCCCCCGAGGGCGCCATCTTCGACAAGATGCTCGAGGAGCCCTGTCCTTACCATAAGGACGGGGCAAGGCACAAGCTTAAGGACTGCCGCATGCTTCGAAGGCACTTCGAGCAAGTGGGTGTGAAGAAAGGTGACGACAAGAAAGACCAAGGCGGCAGTGAGGGAGACAACGGGGAAGACGAAAAATTCCCCGAAGTCTATGACTGCTACAAGATCTACGGGGGGCCCTCGACCCAGCTCACGCCCCGACAGCGTAAGCGGGAGCGTCGAGAGGTCTTCTCCGCTCGTGTCGCGACACCTCACTACCTCGACTGGTCTGATGCGCCCATCATGTTCGACCGCGATGACCATCCGGATCGAGTCCCCAACCCCGGGGCCTATCCGCTCGTCGTCGACCCGATCATCATCAACACCCGCCTCTCGAAGGTCCTCATGGACGGCGGCAGCAGCCTAAATGTCATCTACCTCGAGACCCTCGACCTCCTAGGGGTCAGGAGGCACCAACTCTGACCCAGTGCCGGGGGGTTCCATGGCGTCGTGCCAGGGAAGAAGGCTTTCCCCGTCGGCCGTATCGAACTCCCTGTCTGTTTTGGCACCCCTGCCAACTTCAGGAAAGAGACCCTCACCTTCGAGGTGGTCGGGTTTCACGGAACGTATCACGCCATCATCGGTCGACCGGGCTACGCGCAGTTCATGGCGATCCCGAACTACACCTACCTCAAGCTCAAGATGCCAGGACCCAAAGGCGTCATCACTGTCGCCTCCTCCTACGAGCACGCGTACGACTGCGATGTCGAATGCGGGGAGGCCGTCGAGCAAAATGCCATGATAGCCGTGACCCTCGAGCACCTCGCCGACGAGATGCCAGATCCCAAGCGACACGCCGGCAACTTCGAGCCAGCACAAGACACCAAGAAAGTCCCCCTCGACCCGAACTGCCCATGCGAGAAGGTGCTAACGATCAGCGCCGACCTCGAGGACAAATAGGAAGTCGTGCTCGTCGACTTTCTCCGCGCGAACACCGATATGTTTGCGTGGAGTCCTTCGGATATGCCGGGCATACCGAGGGAAGTCACCGAGCACGCCTTGGAAATCCGGGCCGGGTCCAGACCGGTGAAGCAACGCCTGCGCCGCTTCGACGAGGAGAAGCGCAGGATCATCGACGAGGAGGTACACAAGCTTTTGGCGGCTGGATTCATCAAGGAAGTTCATCACCCCGAATGGTTAGCTAATCCCGTGTTAGTTAAGAAAAAGAATGGAAAGATGCGGATGTGTATTGACTATACTAGTTTAAACAAAGCATGTCCCAAAGTTCTGTTTCCTTTACCACGCATTGATCAAATTGTCGACTCTACCGCGGGGTATGAAACCCTCTCGTTCCTCGATGCTTACTCCGGCTACCACCAAATTAAGATGAAAGAGTCCGACCAGCTCGCGACTTCCTTCATCACACCTTTTGGCATGTACTGCTACGTGACAATGCCCTTCGGCCTCCGAAACGCCGGGGCAACGTATCAGCGGTGTATGCTCCATGTCTTCGGCGAACACATAGGCGACACGGTCGAAGCCTACGTCGATGACATCGTGGTCAAGTCCAAAAGAGCGGACAACCTCATCCGAGACCTCGAAATCATGTTCGGGTGCCTTCGAGCCAAAAACATAAAACTCAATCCCGAGAAATGTGTTTTCGGAGTGCCTCGGGGCATGCTCCTCGGATACATCGTCTCCCAACGCGGGATCGAGGCCAACCCCGAGAAGGTGGCGGCCATCACGCGAATGGGGCCGATTTGGGATCTCAAGGGCGTGCAGAGGGTCACGGGCTGTCTCGCGGCCCTCAGCCGCTTCATCTCACGTTTAGGGGAGAAGGCCATGCCTCTGTACCGTCTCTTGAAAAAATTCGAGCGATTTACGTGGACCGCGGAGGCCGAGGGGGCCCTCGACGAACTCAAAGCCAAGCTGATGTCCACTCCGATCCTCGTCCCTCCTCGACCAGCAACGGCGACTGAACCACCTGAGCCCCTCCTCCTCTATGTCGCCGCAACCAGCCAGGTGGTCAGCGCGGCCATAGTGGTGGAGAGGCAAGAGGAAGGACACGCCTTGCCAGTCCAGCGGCCGGTTTACTTCGTCAGCGAAGTGCTTTCGGAAACGAAAATCCGCTACCCACAGGTGCAGAAACTGCTCTACGCCATCGTCCTTACGCGTCGCAAGCTCCAACATTACTCCCTCGGCCACCCGGTTACTGTGGTATCCTCGTTACCCTTGGGGAAGATCATCCATAACCGGGAGGCCGCTGGAAGGATTGCCAAGTGGTCGGTCGAGCTGATGGGCGAGACCATCACCTACGCACCACGGAAGGCCATCAAGTCTCAAGTGCTGGCGGATTTCATCGCCGAGTGGACCGACACTCAGTTGCCACCAGTCTAAATTCAAGCCGAGCTGTGGACGATGTACTTCGAAGGGTCGCTCATGAAGACAGGAGCAGGCGCGGGCTTGCTCTTCATTTCACCCCTCGGAGTCCACATGCGCTACGTCATTCGCATCCACTTTGCCGCTTCTAACAACGTCACGGAGTACGAGGCACTTGTCGCTGGATTACGAATCGCCCTTGAACTCGGGGTCCGACGCCTTGACGTTCGAGGCGACTCGCAGCTAATCATCGACCAAGTGATGAAGGCCTCGAGCTGCCACGACGCGAAGATGGAAGCATACTGCAACGAAGTGCGCAAGTTGGAAGACAAATTCCACGGCCTTGAGCTTAGTCATATCGCTCGACGATACAACGAAGCCGCGGATGAGCTCGCGAAAATCGCATCAACTCGAGGTACGGTCCCTCCGGACGTGTTCTCGAGGGACCTCTTCGAGCCCTCCGTCGATTTGGGCTCAGGGGCTTGCTCTACGCCCTCGAAGCTCCACCCCATGACCTCGATCGGGGCCCCCTCTACCGGGGCCCAGGTTATGGAGATCCAGGAGACATCTCCTCCGTTGAACCCGCCACCGGATTGGCGAGCCCCTTTACTCAACTGCCTCATTCGGGGAGAACTTCCGGAGGACCGGACCGAAGCTCGACGGATCGCGCGACGGGCCAAGTCCTACGTCATCTACGGTGACGGCAAGGAACTCTACAGGCGAAGCCCTTCGGGCGTTCTTCAGCGCTGCATTACCATCGAGGAAGGCAGGAGGCTCCTCAAGGACATACACTCGGGAGCCTGCGGCCACCACGCAGCACCAAGGACCCTCGTAGGCAATGCTTTTCGACAGGGTTTCTACTGGCCGACCACCGTTTTCGACGCCACGAACATCGTCCACTCGTGCAAAGGGTGTCAATTCTACGCCAAGCAGACGCACCTCCCAGCTCACGCCCTACAAATGATCCCCATCACCTGGCCGTTTGCGGTCTGGGGCTGGATCTTGTGGGGCCTCTCAAGAGGACGACCAAAGGGTACACGCACCTGCTCATTGCCGTCGATAAGTTTACCAAATGGATCGAGGCCTGGCCCATCAGCAACATCCGCTCCGAACGGGCGGTCGAGTTCTTCACCGACATCATCCATCGCTTCGGGGTCCCGAACGTCATCATCACTGACAACGGCACGCAGTTCACCGGCAAGAAGTTCTTGGATTTTTGCGATCGCCATCACATCCGTGTGAATTGGTCCGCAGTTGCACATCCTCGAACTAACGGCCAGGTCGAGCGCGCCAATGGCATGATTTTGCAGGGCCTCAAGCCAAGGATCCTCAAACGCCTCGGCAAGCACGGAAAAAAATGGGCCACGGAGTTGCCATCGGTCCTATGGAGCTTAAGGACAACACCTAGTCGAGCCACGGGGTTCACCCCATTCTTCTTGGTCTATGGGTCCGAGGCCGTCCTCCCCACTGACCTCGAGTATGGTTCCCCTCGGCTAAAGGCATACAACGAGCAAACCAATGAAGAAGCCCTCGCAAACGCCGTCGACCAGGTCGAGGAGGCTCGAGACATGGCGCTGCTTCACTCCGCGAGGTATCAGCAAAAACTTCGACGCTACCACGACAAGCATGTGCGCCCGAGGGACCTCCAAGTTGGAGACCTCGTCCTACGTCGACGGCAGAGCAACAAAGGACGTCACAAGCTGACGCCGCCATGGGAAGGTCCATGCGCCGTAGCTGAGGTGCTAAAGCCCGGGACGTACAAGCTCGCTAACGACAAAGACGAAATCCTCACCAACGCGTGGAACATCGAACAGCTACGTCGTTTCTACCCTTAGGGCACCAGTGCCCTTGTACATTCTCGCATGTCTTGTACATTTTCGCATGACAAATATAAGGACTACTTTCGATTATAAGTTCAAACTCGTTATTGTACATGCAAGAGGTAGCCTCGACCCTGTCTCACCAGAGTCGAGCCTCCCTCGGGGGCTAACGGGGGGGAACCCCCTAAGTTCCTAAAAATACGAACGATTTTTTCGCACACCCCCCTCTTTTTGCTTCCCAACTAAGTTGACAACGCCTCGGACTCCCTAGGGGTCGAGGGCTGTCGAGTCGGAGCTCTCCTACGCTTTCGGGCTACGGTACCTCCACTCGCTCCCCCCTCGAGGGATACGAGTTCACGTCGAACGCTCAGTCGGAAAGCAAAAGTGAGGCGAGCAGAACTCGAGCGCTTCTTCTTTCTCACACCTCGATACGCTTCGCGACTAAGTAGAAAGCGCCTCGAACTCCCTTGGGGTCGAGGGCTGTCGAGCCGGAGCTCTCCTACGCCTCCGGGCTACGGTACCTCCACTCGCTCCCCCCTCGAGGGATACGAGCTTGCGTCAAAAACTTAGTCAAAAAAGCAAAGTCTAGGTGAGAAGAAAGCAGAAAAGGTTCGAAAGTAAAAGGACGCATCACATTACGATAGATGTATTAATGTCCAAAAAGGGCTTTCGAAGCCACAATTGAATATAAGTTACAAAAAACTAATTCATTACATGGGCACCCTCGCCCAGTCTTGCCCTACAGGCTTGCCCCGTTGCCGCCCTCCTCGACATGGTACCCTCCATCCGCCGGGGGGAGGACTTCGTCCTCGAATAACTTCGCCAGCTCTCCCCCCGGCCTCTCGGCGTCGTTGATGAGCCCTCGGCAGCGCTCCTCATTCTCGGCGTCGGTCTTCGAGATGTCAGGAACAAAGCCTTGGGCCACCACGTTCATATCAAAAATGAAGCCGGAGGAGACCACTGCAAGCGCCCGCTTCACGCCAGTGTGAAGCGCCTCCCGCACGCAATCGCGAAGGGTGGCATCGAGGTAGTAGATCCGGTCCACGAGCGCGGCACCCGGGATGTCTTCTTCGGCACCCTCGACGGGCCCGACCTCCCAGAGGGCGCAGAGCCCATCGAGGGCAACCCGGAGCCGACCAAGAAGTGCCCCCTCCGCCGCAAGGCTCTCCTGCAGTGCCTTGGCGGCGGTCTGGGTTGCAAGCAGCTCGGACTCGATGCCTGAAACACAAAGCAAGAATTTGATAAACCATACGGAAAGAACAAAGATAAAAAACCCTTTAAGGAACTCACCAGCACAGCGAGTCTCGAGGGCGTTGCGATCCCCCAGCACGGCGTCGCGCTCCCCCCGAGCCTCATCCCGCTCCCGCTGGGCCTCTTTGAAGGCTCGGGTCACCTCCGTCTTCTCGAAGCGGAGGGTCTCGAGGGCGCCACCAGCTAGGATGATGGCCTGCTCCTTGTCCTGGAGGGTGGCCTTCATTGCCCCGAGCTGGGTTTCTAGGTCGGTGGCATGGCTCTTCTCCTCCTGGACCAAGGCGGAGAGGGCGTTGCGCGTGGCGGAGACTTCAGCGAAGCTGGACTCGAGCGAATGGATGCGCTCCACGGAGCTCTGAGCCTCCGCCATGAGCAGCTCGACACGCTCCTGGGCTCGGACGCTCTCGACCCTGGCCTTCTCCGATTCGGCCTTTGCCGCGTCAGCCTCCTCCCTGGCACGCTCGAGCTCCACCTCGAGGCGGGCGGCTTCCCCTCGAGCGGCGTCGGAGTCCGCCTTCGCCCGGGCGGCCTCCTCTTTGGCCTTGGCGGCCTCCTCCCTCGTCTGCTTCAGCTCCTCATCGAGCTCGGCCACCCTGCTCTACGCAGAGCGGCCGGCCTCGAGTTGGCGAAGCACTTCCTCCCGGCTGTTGTGCGTTTCATGGAGGAAGACTGACTTGGAGTAGGACCGCCTCCGCGCCACCTGGGGACAGGAAATTGAGGGTTAAGGCATCCCATACGAAAGAACTTAAAAAACTACATATGGCCTAACACTGCGACTCACCGCGAGGTTCCGGTCAAGGCCTTCGGCGAGCTCAGCGCCCAGTTTCAGCAAGTGCCGCAGCCATGCCCGGGACCGCTCGGCCTCCTCCCAGCACTCGACCTCCGCCGGGTCATTCATCTCGATCCCCGGAGCGCTGGAATCGCCGAGTTCCCGGAGCACGATGCGCTCCTTGCCCCAATGCGGAAGGACCATCTTGACCTTGGCTCGCGCCAAGGACTCGATCTCCTCCACCACATCGCCCGGAACGCCGTAGCCCACGGCCAACTCCCCCGGGATGCGGAACTCTGACGCGGCGCGGGCACTCCTCAGCCCGGGGTCGGACGTCGACCTCCTCAGCACGCCGACAGCCGCCGTCTCCTCCGGCTGCTCCGTCGACGGTTGCGGCGCCTGATCCGGTGCTACTTCCGGCGCCGTCGGAGGCAGCGGAGGTGTGGAGGCCGTCGCTTCACCCAACGCCATGACTTGTAGCGCCGGTGGGACCACCGTCGGCGCGTCTTCCGCCGGGCTCGGTACCAAGGCATCCTCCGGTTGCACCCCCGGCAGCCGCGGGACCATCGACGCCTTCGACGCCGTTTCTTGTTCGGCCAGCAACTCGTCCAAAGTAATCACAGACACCCATTGTTTGGGTAGTCCGGAAGTCGCTTCCGCCTCCGACGTCTTGGGCGGTTGCTGAGCCTGCGGGTCCAGCAGCGCCGCATCCCCCGGCGGCGTCTGTTGCGCCTGCTGATGCTGGGGCTGGCCCCCAGTTTTCTCCTCCTGCTGCGGCCGTGGCAGCTCTGCTTCTTGCAGGGCCCCCTGCTCCTGCTCCCTCCGGACCTCGAGCTCGCGCAGCCCCGCCGGCCAGGGCTGCCGCTCTCCCGTCGAGGGGGGAAGGGTCGAGGTCTCCTCACCCTCGAGGTCCACGACGACGACCTCCTCTCCCGGCTCTTGGCCCTCGGGGGCTCCCGCCTTGGGTGCGGGGATCGAAGCCTCCGGACCACCAGGAACGGAAGCCCCCGACGACGGGGCGCCGCCTCCTGGTGCCGGGTCGAGCTCGAGGGCCGCAGGCGGTGACGTCAAGGAGGCGCTCCCTCCTTCATGCGTCCTCCCAGGCACGGAGTCACCACCCGCCGCGGCCCCCGGGACGCTCGACCCTGCAGCAGGAGTGGAACCCGTCAGCCTACCGCGCGCCATAGCACCAAGGGCTGAGGACAACCACTTGGCTTCCCACGGGGCCAAGGGCCTCGACGACGCACCTGTAGCCGGGGCCTCCGTCTTCGTGGCTGCATCCATCTTGAGCCGCATGGCCGGCGCGAGAGACGCCTCCTCGATCTGGCGCTTGGGCCTGAATGGAAAGCAGAACGGCAAAAAGTTTATTAAAGCACACAAAGACGATGCAACGAAAAGAAAACGATTCAACGGCACTTACCCAAAGGGTATAGAGGCCTTTCGGGTACCCCTCGAACTGCCCGCAGATTTCGAGACCCCTCCCGAAGCCAAGCTCTTCGCAGGGCTGGGGCTGCTCGGGGCCGTCGGCGGGGTCGCCGCGCTTCCCTGCTTCGACGGGGCCTCCTGGGCACGCCTCTGCTCCGCGCGCGCCGACGACCGGGACCGGGTCGCCCGGATCGAAGTGGGTGGGCTCCCGCCTCGAGTACGACGCGAGGTGGGTGATCCTCCTCGAGGCGAGGCCTCGGCCCCCCTTTTTCCACGTCGGCGCTCCAAGGCCGACGCCGCCGGCTGAGGGGCGCGCTGCTCCGCCACCTCCTCCTGCACGAAGGGGCGGTCAGCATGGGAGGATTCCGACAGGATGCGATCGAGGCGCCCCTCCACCCCCTCGACGTCATCACTGTCATCATCATCATCTTCATCTCCATCAGAGGGAGACCCCTCCTCCGGGAGCCCGTCGCGCCTCTGCTCAGCGCGGCGCTTCGCGAGCCTTTCACGTTCCCGGAGCTTCTTGGCTTTCTTTTTCTCCTCCTCGTCCTTACTCCGCTTCTCTTGCTAGGCGGTGAAGCGTCTTACCTGACGATCGGGAGCGTCCTCCCTTAGTGGAGGCCTCGATCTTCGGTAGTCGATTCTCCCATGCGCAAAGACGTTTAGTCACAGGGACGTAAGAAAGGGGAGGAGGGGGGAAGAACTCGAAGGGCACGAGCCGGGGCACTCACCAGGTCGAGGCAACCCTCCTCTGGCCGCATGGGGAGACGGTTGACGTCTTCCACCCTGAACGAGCCAGACACCATCCCCTTTACCCGCGCGACGACTTCCGAGGCGGACGGCCTCTCGCCGGACATCCGGCACCTCCTGAGAAGCTCGGGCGCCGCCAAGGGGAGCATCTCGTCCAACCGCAACGGGCGCTCCATCAGAGGGAGCACCCGTCGACTGTGAAAGGCCGAGGCGACCATCCCCGCCATCAGGCCCGCTTCTCGAAGGGTCCTCATCGCGACGACGAGGGGGTGAAGTCGACGCTGAAGGTCTCCCGCGACACCGAACGGCCAATTGTATGGATGCTCGGCGATGAGCCGCCCGGTGTACGGCGGGAGATAGCCGCCGTCGTTGCGAAGATAGAACCACTGCTCGTCCCACCGGGAGTGGTTGGTCGCCAACCCGGTGGGGATGTACTCGCGTGGCTCCTCCGACCTCCCGGTCTTCAACACGAAGTTGAGGCATCCCGCTCTGATGATTCGCCTTACTCCGACCGACACCGGGGAGGCGAACCACTCCCCCTTGTAGAGGTGGAGCCATAGCTCCCAATGTGGCTCCATTCCGAGATAGCCCTCGCAGACGGCCGCGAAGATGGCGGCGTTGGAGATGGCGTTGGGGGATAAATGGTGGAGCTCGACGCCGTAGTAGTTCGTCAGCCCCCACATGAACTCGCTTGGGGGAACGCCGAACCCGTGCCGATGGAACTTGAGGAAGCTCACCACATACCCCTCCGGCGGATTTGGCTCTTCGTGGTCCCTGGGCGGCGCAATCCACTCCAGCCGAGTCGAATCCGTGACGGGGCGGAGAAGTCCTTCTCTCACCAGCTCGGTCAGCCTCTGCCGCGTCACGGTCGACGGGCGCCAGGGCTCGGCGGGCTGGAGGACTGGGGCCATGGTGGCGGCGGCGGCACAGATCTGCTCGGTGGGCGCGGCGGCGGCAACAACAGCACGAATCTCCTCGGCAAACGGTCAACCAGGAAGGTTCCCAATCGCGACTTCTAGCTCTAAGTTTTTATCCTCACGCGCGCAGGAAAGCAGGAGCTCGGCAGAATGGCAAAGGTGGGAGTGAACGCCTGTCCCCCTCCGTTTTTATACTCGGGAAGAGCAACGGGCGGAGCCCGGTGGCAGGGAAAATGTAACTTCCCGCAATTAATGCGTTTACCTGACCGTTCCCCCCTCGACCCTCGACCGGACGCACGCGTCACACCTCTGACCGAGAGCTGTTGCTCGGGCCCGCCACGATCATACCGCTAAGCCCTTCTCCTCAAAAGGCGTGCCCAACGGTAAGAAAAAAGAACCGTCACTCGCTAACGGAGTTTTCTACATAAGGTAAAACGCACCTCGAACTCTCGAGGGTGCGAAGGCCGGTCCTCGAGTGAGGGCTTAACGGCCGCCCTTGAGCACCGCAAAAGAGCGGGCTCCGACCCCGCCTCGAAGTCTCGAGGGAGCGAAGGCCGGTCCTCGAGTGAGGGCTTAACGACCACCCTTGAGCACCGCAAAAGAGCGGGCTCCGACCCCGCCTCGAAGTCTCGAGGGAGCGAAGGCCGGTCCTCGAGTGAGGGCTTAATGACCGCCCTTGAGCACCGAAAAAGAGCGGGCTCCGACCCCACCTCGAACTCTCGAGGGTGCGAAGGCCGGTCCTCGAGTGAGGGCTTAACGGCCGCCCCTGAGCGCCGAAAGAGAATGATTACTCGTCGACAGAGATTTCCACGAGAGGAGAAAACGGGCTCTGACCCTATCTCAAAGTCTCGAGGGAGCGAAGGCCGGTCCTCGAGTGAGGGCTTAACGACCGCCCTTGAGCACCAAAATCGGGCTCCGGCCCTAAGTCTCGAAGGAGCGAAGGCTGACCCCACGAACAAGGTTCGACAGCCGCCCTCGAGCACCCGAGTCAGGGGTGACCAAGGGGGAGCCAACACGAGGCCCTGCTCGAGAACGAACTCTCGAGACCCCTTTGGACGCATCCAAGGCAAAACGCTACGGACTTTATGGAATCCCCCCGAAGGGAGGCATCGAGCCGCCGAGACCTATCGAATGGAATCGGAATCCGTAGGACCATTGCGTTTTGCTTTAATGAGACCGCCTCCGGGCCTCCTGCCGACCTCTATCGAACGAGGAACGGGCTCTCGCTTGGATTTTCCCGTTACCAGCTCACTAAGAACTTCGCGGCTCGCCCTATCGGGGGTAGTCCGATGCTTCTCGCCTCACATCCGATCGAAAGGACTCGTGAGAAGAATGCCGAGGCCAGCAACGCCCCAGCCGCACGAGGCTCGGGGGCTCGCCTGTGTCCGGCGCCCCTCGACGAAAGAGGGTCGAAAATCCCCCGGGGGCTCCCCTCGGTAAAACGCTACGACTCCAGTTCAGGCCTATACCCGACTAGACGAGCACCCTTTAAACTAAATATAAAATAAAGCCCTCACAGGAGTCTTTCGACTCCTACGAGGCCTCGGGGGCTACCCCCGCGGGGGTCGCTCGCGCGCCCCCGCGAAAAAATCTGAATCACGTCTCATTCCTAAATTCCTGACCCCCTCCATGAGTGACATCACTCGCGCAGGGGCTCGGGGGCTACTGTCGATACCTGGAAACGGGTATCCCAGACCCCTTTCTTAACAAACTAAAACCCCGCAAAATCAGCATCTTAACCCCTCCGATAACCTCCCGCGCTAACGTACGAAGGCCCATAGGCTGAGACGTATCGGACTGGCCCGCGAACGAACAACGACGGCCCAAAACCAAAGCCTGCTCAAGAGGCTAACGAACGGACTAGTACTGTATAACCGAGAGGTTACCGAACGGACCAGTACTGTCCACCCGAGAGGATACCGAACGGACAAGTACTGTATACGCGAGGGTACGATTCGAGCGACCCCTCGAGGACGGAACTTCATCCTCCGAATGAGCCTGCCCTCGAGGACGTAACTTCGCCCAGCGAACGAGCCTCCCCTCGAGGACGGAACTTCGCCCGGGCGAATGGGCGGCCCTCGAGGACAGTGCACCCCTCGGCCACCAACTCCCCCGTACGGATCCGAGCGCATTTAATGCGATCTATCTACCCCCGCCTAACCGCATGGCCACAGTTACGGTAACAGTTACAGGCGTGGCGGTCAGATCTACTTTTACCGCCCATGCCCCGGAATCCCGCAAGTCATATTACGCTGTTGCGCCATACCGAGCGCTGTGCCACGACCCGCACCGCCTCGAGACGTATAAACTAACATGTTTTCCGTGTTTTCCGGGATCCGATCTTATCCAGCGAAGCTCGACCTCCTCGGCACGACCCCCTCGGCTCCGACCAGGACCCTCGACCGTCGCCCCTCGACTTCACCGAGCGAATCCTCGAGCTAAACTTCAACAACTCCTGATGCGACGGCTGCAGGGCCTCCCATACCGACGTACATCACTACAGCGGCACCGACATGATCGGCCTCAACGTCGTACGTCATCAGCGTCATGTGAACTCGAAATACATGTACACCTGTGCCCCTCCTTCGTCTATAAAAGGAGGCGCCAGGGCGTTAGAGAAAGGGACCGGACTCAAATCGAGAGGATCTAGAGCATAGAAACATTAAGGCCCTAGATCACAGAGCGACACCGTGAGCCTGTGCAAGGTCGAGAGCAAGGCGTCCGAACGCCCCAACTCTACCTTTCACTCCTCACACCAGCTTGTATTTTCCCCTGTACTAGCACTTCGGTGCAAGATAACACGAATCATCCTCTCCCCGCTGGACGTAGGGCCTTCTTTGTCCGAATCAGGATAAATTATTGTATTCTTCTTGCATCACCCACCGGATTAGGGAGCACGCGAATACAATATTACTCGTTGGTGTTAACCCCTCGAGGGTCAGAACACGACAAAACGATTGCTGACAGGCTACGGGTCCGATTCCACGCCCACCCATGTGATGTGCGAGCGGCGATGCGACTGACTGGCGCGGCAGCCGGCACCGGCAGTCATATGGTTGGTTCCCGATCGCCCAACCAGACCACTGCTTGTGGGCGGTGCCTGGTGCTGGGCCACCACGGCGGCCCCGGCGTCCTGTCCTTGGCTGCTCCCGCTGCCGGAGCAGCAGTGCAATGACCGCGGCCGTACGTCGTCCTGCCCTCGTGGCCGGGGACGATGCCTGCCACAGCCCACAGGTGTGGCTCACCAGCCATTTTTACTATCCGTGCCGCTCGGTCCAATCGCTCGTGATCACGCCGCTCAATCGGTCAACTAGTAGTGCGGCTGATGCGACACCAACCACAATCTGCGATCTGAAAAAGAGAAAAAATTAAAAAAAACAATCGCTTCTCCTCACCCCACCGTCCAGGCGCTCAGGCAGCAGCGGTCGTGTTGTTTGTATTTTGCCACCTCCACGACCAGTTTTATTATTCTTCTGATCCGGTGATGAATCTAGCAAAATACTACAGTAGGTTACAAGAGGCTTGTTCTATTATCTTTTATCTTAAGCCTCTCCTATAATTTTGTACCCATGAAAGCTTCAAAGGAGAGGCTTAGATGCTTCGAGTAGCGGTACCAAGCGCTTGAGCCCAGCTCCATCCTAGCGCTCGATCCATCCCTGTTATGATCTCGCCAGGTCAAATGGGAAAGCTACACTTAGATTAAGTAAAAAATATATAAAAAAGGAAAGTTTATAAATTTCAAATGAGGAAAACCACTTCTCCTTACGATCGTTTCTAGACATGCGATCTAGTAGATCCTAGCGTCAATAGAATCATCTTCCCGCTCCGCCTCTCATCACTACGAGATGTAGGCCATGGCTATTCAAATGTAATGTTGGAAGCTTTTCAATGAAATATTTTGGCCTAATGTTGGGTCACACAGGCAAACACGTGCGCGTGCTCCTTGTCTTTTTTTTTTTTCAAAAAAACCTTAGATTGGATTACCAAAACACATCACAAAAGAGAAATGTTTGGTCGATGTGAATCATTTGGGTGAGAGATACTTCCCAAATAATTCACTCCTTTTCTTTTGTATGGAATAGAATAAAATAAATGGTTCAACTTGTCACTCAGATCTGGTGCAACAAATCCCTCTCTCCTATGTTTTTTTAGGAGAATCCCTCCCTCTCTCCTATGTTTTTTTAGAAAACCCCTCTCTCCTATGTGAATGAAGCAGTCTGACTCACTCAAGCAGCTCAAAGTACTAGTTTTATCTTACTCTAAAAAGAGTCAAATGATATCGTCGTCGCTAATTAATCGGCCTGCCCGGCTCCTAATCGCTCCTCCACGCTCGTTTCCCTGCCCGGCTCTCCTTCCTGCAACCGCCGGCCGTCGCAAGAACCTCCAGCTCCAAGACCTCGCGCCCCCACCACTACCCACGATCTCGCCGTGACGCTGACCGCGGCACCCGGCCTCTTCGTCCCCACTGCCCCAGCCGACGCGACCGCGCCCCCGACGCCCGCGACGCTGGCACCCGCTCTCCTCGCCGCGGATCCGGCACCTGGCCTTCTCCTCCCTGCTCCGTCCAGGCCTCTGCCGCGGACGGTTCCGACCCCGACGCCGAAGTCCCAGTCTCCTCCCTGTAGACCCTGCATCCGGCCTTCTTCCTCTCCACTGCAACCGCTCCCCAGCCACGGATGGTGAAGACGTCGGTTGTGATGCGGACCCCGGCACCTGGCCTTCTCCTCCCCGTCGTCGTCGCCGTCTCATGCCGTGGCCTCCCTTGCCCGTCGCACGTCACCTGTAAGTCCTCCGCTACCTATGCTGTGATTCAAATCTGCGAACTGCTTCTCATCCCTTCCTGCTGTGTAAAACCGAGCATTTGGTTTCTAATCAAATTTGCGATGTAGTCTGCAACCCAAACGGATCCATCCCCGGTGCAACATTAACCGTGTGTGTGACCCTGGGTGCGTGCTTTGAAATCTGCAAATTGTCCAATTAACTGAAGATAGTTAACATCTTCCCGCTCGCTTCTCTAACACCAGCTATCAGAATAGAATGTCCAGTCATCACTAAACCTCTTCTAAGTGAGATAGTGGACCCCAGTGAATCAGTGATCATCCACGCCAAACAAAAAGGCCAATTTCTCCTCTTGTACTCGATGAAAGTCCAGTCTGGTTCTTCAGTAAGCTGGAGCACAACCAGAAAGAAATAATCATAGCCACTATGCAAGTAAAGATGTAGGAGCTTTAATAACTCAAACAGACGTGTTGTTATAATGGCCCGTGCATATATATGTAGAACATCAAGTAATCAGCATTGAGTTATCTTTTGGAACTCTGTCATTGCCATGAATATCCAGTAATTGGACTTCAGCCAAACACTGCTTGTGCACTTGAAATTTGTTTTTTTAAGAAAAAAAACCATGAACTGTTACTGTTTGTGCCACTGCATTCGTTAGCCGTTACTCTCTCAACTTCAAAGTTCAGACCTACCGCTTTTCTGTAGCAGAATAGTACTTTTTCAGACTCATGCATGCTAAAAAAGACTTTTTAATGTTTTTCTGTAACAAAGACAACTACTACATATTTTGACTGCAACTCTAACTACTCTACATCAGACCTGTTAATGATGGTTGTGGCATGTACATAAGGACATTTGACTCTACATTATACCTGTAGGTTACAGCAGCCTATGTTTAGCACAAATGGTTTTGGAAAGTGTTACTTTGATAGATTATGAAATGACAATTTTCTGTTGCCTGTGTATTTAAAATAAGTTTCTGGATGTTTAGCGCTTTTATGGAGCCTTAAGTCCTTAACGAACTACTAATTTCTATAAAACATTTAAATCTTGGTGATCTATGTCCATTTTGTATACACTTCAATGATCCTGTTTTGCCTTCTCATTTTGGTTGACACAGATTTATGATACAGTTCTTTATCTATATTGTTGCCTCCAACTTCAACTTTTGGATTATTCAGGATCAGTTTGAGATGTGAATAAAAAGAGTTTTTCTTCGGGTATCCCTTCTATGCCTCTTCCTAATGGCTCTAATTCCAACCTATGTAAGACCTTTGCTTCCACTCTACTTGTCAGGGATAAGCAGGACTACAGGAGGAACATGTGAGCAACGAATGCCGTTTCATGACAGCATGCAGACTGGCTGGGGCAGCAAGAGGCTGAGGCTTGTGGATGCCTGCGAAGGCGGAGGCAGTGCCAGCTCATGGGTCCATGCTGAGCCCGGTCGAGGTGCACCATGTGTGACACCGGCCTTAGGTGTGCGGTGATAGGCTAATAGCAAATACAAATCCCACTCACTGGTGAGCTCGACCACGTCCCCTGTGAGCGTAGGTAAAAGAGCATGCTCAGTTCCACCTATGCACTTGTGCCAGTCATTGCTACATGAGTATAGTATGGGTAAGTTTGCAAATCGAAATCATTGCCTGGTAAATATTCGTGATGAATTCTGGGCTGCACAATTGGGAAGGGCAATAGAATTATCAAATAGATCAGAGCTTGGCTCCAATTCTAACTCTGAAGATGACCGAATTACAGTTTCTGCAAAAGGGGTGATATCTTCCTCTTTTTGACATGCTTTTCCTGACCAACTGTTGCTTTTATTCCACACAGTTCTTAAGATCCTGTCTCTCCAACAATTGGTGTTGTAGTTTAATAGCATCCTATATGGTTGGGTCATCATTACTGAGATACGAACGTCAAGAGCAAATATACACATTTTTCAAAAGAAGACATTCCAAATGTAGAAGCAGAAGATGAAGAGATGGTTCAGGAACGCTTTCTACAGCACGTCCACCTGGACCAGCTCGTGGAGTCCGGTTCAGGCGGCATGGGTGGTCTCGACGGCCTTGGGGTGGCGGTTAGCGCTGGCTGGGGGATGTGATAGTGTCTTTGTGTGGAGGGGGCCCGTGGCAGAGCTATCGCTCTGTTCATGCAGAATACCAGAGAGGAGATAGGGAGAACGAGAGATCCTGAAGCAGCCGTCCATATCGAAGTCCACATAATTCTAATTGTGTGTTGGGTCAGAATCACCAAGTGTGCAAAGCACCAGCTCAAGGATGGTTGTGCATGTCAGTGGAGGGCATTCGACGGCGATTGAGCTGTGTCCTAGGGTCTACTATCTTGATGCTGTGAAAGATGGGGAAGCCATTGACAGGATCAATTTGAACAACGTGAGTCATGTATTGAGGAGGTAGGTTCCTGCTTGTGACTTCAATTTGGACCATCAGTTGGTCGTGTCAGCATGCTGCTGTTATTCCTCCTCATGTCCGATCACTTGCGATTTTGTTTTGTGTTTTTATGTATCTAATCTGATGGTTAGTAAGGCTCCTTAGACTTTGTTTATTGCCTGAATGTCAGATTTTCATGCATCATACCAAGTATGAAATCAACCTTGTTTTATCATGATTTTATTATTATTATTATCCCAATTGCTAAGTCGTAACTGTCATTATACTTAGGAGTCTATGAAAGAGATTAGGAAAAAGACAGCTACTGATATCTTACTGCTACCTGCTGGTTATTAGCAAATTCCATTTGGATTTCTTCTCGTCTGATGTACATGTACATATAGATAGGAAAAAGATGATGCTAATAGCCTGATAGTTGTTGGTTGTATTTTGCAGATGTTTATGAAGAAGAGCTGTACAAATCTAAAAAAAAATTACATATGATTTGTGTTGCTTTGAAGGTACCTAGAAGGTCTCGGTTTGAATTGTTCAACAGCGGCGAAGAGGACGCTTCCTGTTAGACTCCTTGCATTTTTCTTATCCCACTCATTGCCTTATTATCTCTTTTCATTAGTGTTGGGTTTAAAGATGTTGCCTACCACTTACACAAGTAAATGAAATTACAAATTGCTAGGAGCTTCTAGATGAAATTACAAATTGCCTTGAGAGTTACTTCTGAAAATGTTGTATGTCCTTCAAAGATCAAAATTTGAAACAAAATTGTTTCATGCATGCCAAAATTGTTACTCATCTATGCTCTAATATAAGAAGACTAATTTAATTATATTTTTTTTCTGGTATTATGCAGGACATACAGGGGAGCATTTTGGCAAAGAACACCTGAAGTAGATTGTGTAAATTGTTTACTAGAACAGATTGCAATGATAATTTGTCAATTTGGTTCTCTGAATGCTGGAACTTAAGTTTCTTGTTACAGGTACATGCTATATTACATCAATATTGCAGTCTGAATCCTATCGAGCTGCTCTTGAATGCTCCATATGTTATTGTCATCAATTACTCTTTGAGTTGCTCTTGAATCGAACATTAAATCAAGGTACCTACTGTTTCACTGTGATCCAATATTTTTGGTTGCCTTAAAAGTTTTAAGAAATCTGACAGTGTAATGCTTTAGTAAAAAAATGCTGCTATCATGTTTGTTTCCCACGTATTATGTCAACTTCAGTGCCTGCTGCCAATGACTTTGATCCTCTGCCAATGATTTTGTTGCTGCATACTTTCATGCTGATTTGCTAACAGTGTTACCGGAATCTGAAAGTTTACCTGAACTGGATGTGAATCCTTCATTTTCAGAAACAGTAGCATGGCCATCATAGGGTTCCTGAATATATGGCATATATCTGAATGCACCTTGATTGCCATCTTTTTTCACCCCTCGATATGTGGCCTGTATGTATTTTTAGAAACTTATTTTCATTGCTAGCATATTGTTGCCAAGTACTTGCTGCCTCTGCAATGCAATTAGTGGCCTTGGCAACTTTTTGCAAGAAGAAAAAATATCACATTACAAAACCTCATAAAATGTGTGTATCCTTTGTTGCCCTCAGTTTTCCTCGGAAAACAAAGAGTAGGAGTGTGGACAAGTATTGTCAAGGAGTATTAAGCTGAATTCCCTCCTAGAGTCTAACATTCATCTTTCTAGAATATATGTTTTTAAGAGGTATCTATCCCGACGAAGATTCCTCCCTAAAATGTCAGCACCTATGTACGAAAATATTGTTTGGAGATTCAGTTCATGTTTCTAGATTAGTTGGCACATGATTTTTTTAATCCCAGTCTATATGTTCAGCGATTGGTCTGGTTCATTTTGTTGAAAAACCCATGAATGAAAATGTCTCATGTTAACCATCTGTTTGTGAAAATGCTTATGGAAAATGTCAGTCTACATTATCAACAATATCTGAAGCACTTTGGATGTTCACTATTTCATATCCACTTCTGTCGGGTCAGATTGTGCAGCTTTGCCGGCGTTGACCACTCACCACTGATGTGCTTAGTCGAAGGAAAGTGAGGGTGCCACTGCAGGCAGTGAGTAGGATTCGCTCCTATCATTATTTTAGCATTGCCGTCTTGAATAATATGTGCTTGACAAGGTATCTAAAACTAACATTTGTCATGTCTGCAGCTCTTAGGAGTCTGGTATTGATTAATGTTGATCTTGCTTAAATTTTGTGCCATATGCGATATTAATAGCTGATTCATTTTTCATTCAGGTTATAATTTATTCAAGCATTGCCCAAACTGAATGCAATAGAATCATTAGAGTAAGAATTGGATCAATAGTCCAACATACATTAGCCAAAGTAAAATGCTTATTTGCTTGAACCATTTCATTAGAGTAAGAATTGGAGCGATAGTCCAACATACATGCCAGACAAAAAAGCTTTCGGCCTACATATGGTTATTTTACATGATGCTCCACACAGAGATATCTTTACTGAAATGACTGTCTTTGTTTGTCCAACAAATCAGAAAATCTAGATTCACTTCAATCTGTGTATATATGGGCGTATCAGTGCTGGATACCGGGTGCACATGCTCAAGGCCGTGCATGGCATGGACGCTGTCATCAACGGCTTTGATGATCTGGGCATCCAAAGGTACGCTGCCATCAACCGCCGAACACATGATCACTTGCTTTGTATTTCCAGTTTATCCTTTATTAAGTGCTAATTGCATTATTCTATTATATATAGATTCATACAATGGATGATAATTCTCATGAACCAATGGAAAAAGAAAAACTTTTTTTCTTTGGAAAAGTATAATTCTAGATGGCGTTCCAATTGACATAGATACATAAATTCCTTTGAACCGTCCCATATAATGATATTGTAACTATATTATTTTTTATTATAATATAATGAATTGCTAACAATTCATTTCTATATTTTAGAAGTTTGTCTGGTTTTCATGTTCTACAACTATTGGAGGCTTGGAGTAATGGGAAACTCACACGGATCAATATTGTAAGAGAAAATGCTATTTCTTGTCAATAATTTATTTATATAATAATGCTAATGATTGTACTTTCTAGTTGTATATTTGGTATATTTGACTATGTGCAAGATGGCCGAAGAATACGAGATGACTTCGTGATCAGATTATTGACATACAATGGCAACTCAGGAAAAATGTTAATTCCTAAAGAAGTGGAAGCTTGTCTTTCGCATGTTATAAATATAAAATGATTTATAGGTTCTTACGTTATGAACAATATGATATTGATATTTCAGTTTTGCAATACAATTTAGAGCTTTACTTTAACTATTTATCTTTTCTTGAAGATTTATGTAAATATTGATTGGAATCAACATTGTAAAACAGTCTTGAATATATGTTATCGTGGTATTATGTGTTTTCGTTGCAACGCGCGGGTGTTTACCTAGTACGTAGAAAAAACCTTTCGGGAAAATAATAAGTCCCAGCAAAAGAATCTCACGGCCCAGGTACTAATGGAAGATTTATGACTGTACGGACTCCACGTTTAGGCCCAGCCCAATATCCGACACGCACATCAGGCAGGCCGGCCGGCACCACATACAGTGTAGTAACAGGAAATTCCCTCAAATAAAAATAAACCGGAAAAAAAAAAAAAACTCTCCCCGTCTCGCTTCTCGCTGCTGCGTGCCTGCGGGGACACTCCATCTCTTCTCTCCTCCACGATCCCGCCTCCACAGCTCTCGCCGAGTCGCCGGCCGAGGACGATCCGCAGGCAGCAGGGAGAGCGCCGCGCGGGCCGCAGATCGCCCGTTTGGTTCCTTGAAGCCGAAAAGCAGGGGGCGGCATGAAGCCCCCGGCCGGCGGCAGCGGCAAGGGCGGCACGATTGACCCCTCTGTGCCGCGGTTCAGGTGCCAGGAGTGCCGCCGCGCCCTCGTCGTCGTCGGGGTCGAGTCCTACGCCGACAGGCTGCCCGCACATGCCGCACCCGGTACCCGTTCCACCCCCGCCCGCCTGCCTGCCTCCCGTCTTCCCCTTTGTTTTACCGATATATTTTCCCTCCCTTCCAATCTTTGAGGAGTCAAACAATTTTTAGGTTCACTAAATCCGTAAAAGATGCACTAACATTTATGATACAAAGTAAATAGCATTAGATTAAAATCATGGAATATATTTTCATAGTGAACCTATTTAGTAGAGGCATATAAATTATAAATGGTGATGTGTTTCTTATGAACTTATTAGTCAAAGTTGAGAAAAATTGAGTTGGTTTAAATTTAGAATTGCCTTCTCTTTGGGGGTAGTGGGAAGTACTACTATAACCATTGTATTCCATCAGTTTGAGCCACTTTTCTCGGCCAAGTTTCTTTTGCGCACCTAAGATTATGCAAAATATTCTTCTCAAGGACTTAGATTATGCACATCTATAGCTTTACAGCTGGAAAAAATTGCTTGCCGATCATTTAGCCAGCGCTTCCAATTTATTAAGTCCATTGATGCTAGAAGCTGGAGTTGCTTCATATGCTTCTAGTTGCTGATCGGGTTCCAAAATTAAGTTGTTCTATCGCATTTGTAGTGCTGGGACCAATATTAGCACTCGGCGATTGCCTTGCTTCCTTCGATCGTTTTATTTATTTTTTGGTCACAAAAGCACATTATCCACTGAGCCTCTCCCAGATGCAAGTTTGTGGTACCGGTGTCACTTATTTAGTATGTCATTCAATGCATGCAGGTAATCATGCATCTTCTGTTCAGGGCAGTGTTATGGGTGCAAGCAAGATGGACAATTCTTATGTTGTGCTATCCAGGCAGAACAAAACGCAGGGTCCTAGAATTCCCCCACGCCCACCAAGTGCAGCAGCGGTGCATACTGATCCCAGCCAATCAACAAGAGCGATAGAGGGGTCATATATAGTGCTTCCGCCTCCTGCCGCTTCCATATACAAGACACCTGCCTCTGAAGGAGGTGGTGCGCAGCTCACAGCACCCGGTGTAAGCTCCAGTAGCCCCTCACAGGGAAATAATTCTGGGTTTCACTCTAGTGTTACTGTGCTGAAAAGGGCTTTTGATATTGCCAGCTTGCAAACTCAGGTACGATTGATTGCTGACTATGTGCATATACTAGTTGTGTGAGCATGCATGGTTTCCTCTTCTTTCAGTGCCTTAGCAGTTATTGCATCAAATATGCATGTTTTTTTCTCCTTTCCAAGTGTAGTGAACATTGTAGTGATACATACAGTAATGACAATGCGTTTCTGCTTTTCTAATTGCGTGTGCAGGTTGAACAGCCACTTTGTCTGGAATGTATGAGGGTTCTTTCTGATAAGATGGATAAGGAGATTGAAGATGTTAATGCTGATATTAAATCTTATGAGGCTTGTCTTCAACGTTTGGAGCAGGAACCCTACAACATCCTCAGTGAAGCAGATTTTCAAAAGGAGAAACAAAAGGTGACCGTTCCTATTGAAATATGTGTGGCTTGACGACTGAGTAGTTATTGAGGTTATAAGATGCAAAATTTACTGTTTAATTACAACACTTGATGCATAACTCCCGCCACATATAAGTGGTGATCCCTTTGACTATGAAACTATTACATCAAGCTGCACAAGATGAACATTTAGTGCTCAAGCATCTTTTCAGAAATATTGTGAAATAATCAAGCATAAGCTGTCAACTATAAATGCAACTCAGTTCTGGCACTTAACTTGTACATTACAGGAACATGCGCATATTGTTGATTCTGTAGCAAAAATACTTATTGGTCTGTGTAAACCTCCTATGTTTTATTTATTTGTGTGTTCTGCAAATTCAGATTGAGGAAGAGGAAAAGAAACTGAAAGCTGCTATTGAAGAAGCTGAAAAGCAATATTCCGAAGTTAGTTCCGAGATGAAAGATCTTGAGATAAAGTCTAAACAATTTGAGGAATTGGAAGAGCGGTTAGTATCTTTTCTTCTTGCCATTATTGCTTCAGGCGTCCTCCTGTTATAGTTGTGCTGTTTGTCATTTGTATCATTTTTATGCACTTGGAGTTGATGGGGAATACTATCACCGAATCACAGTTTATGTACAACATTATACAAAGTTTTAATACCATCTGTACCGTTTGTTACTTCTGCTATTTGTAGTGCTTGAAATACCTTTCATGCAAACCTAATGTTATCATTTTTTTTAAATTAGGTACTGGCATGAATTCAACAGTTTTCAGTTTCAGTTGACATCTCACCAGGTAAATTTACTTCAGGGTTCAGGCCAGCATACGCATACCTAACAGTCAGAATAACAATGCACCAACTTATTGTTGTCATACTTTGAACTTTGAACTTGTGTTCTTGCTGCCCCCCTAACTTGTATATGTTTTCAAACATACGTGTATTTTGTTTCAAATCAGTTCCAGGCTAATAACTAAAGCAATAATAACCAAGTCTCTGCTTGATTTTGTCATCATGTATTTATTTCACATCAAAAAGTTACTGCCAGAAAGCTAATGAAGTTTATGCAATTGCAATTAAAAAATAAAGTTTGTGCAACATGCACTCTCTGTGTTGTTGTTCTTAAAAAGTGCCTTGATGTTTGGATATACTATCACAAATTTTAGAACATATCTATATGTATATTTTCTTATTATTGAATAGTTAGCCAGCATTTTGTTTGATATCCATTGTGTTATATGCAAAATATCACACTTTGCAGGAAGAAAGAGACGCAGTTCTTGCCAAGATAGAAGTTTCGCAGGTTCATCTGGAATTGTTGAAGCGTACTAATGTCCTCAATGATGCATTCTATATTTCACATGATGGAGTAATTGGGACAATAAATAACTTCCGCCTCGGACGTCTTTCTAGTGTAGAGGTAAGTATACAGATTGCAAAATGCATATATACAACTTTGAGTCACTATACTTAGTGCTTCTGAAAATAATTCACAGGTTGAGTGGGATGAGATAAATGCTGCTTGGGGTCAGGCTGCACTGCTGTTGCATACCATGGCTCAGTATTTCACCCCAAAATTCCAGTATCCTTTTGTTTTCTCTCTGCAGCAATAGAATTCACTCCAAGCGCATAGTGTTCCTTACAATTTTAACTTATTTAAGTGCATGAATTGTGAATTTTAATAATACGCACAATAGAATTTGATCTTAAAATAAATGTTGCGATGGAGTTCCTGAGCATTTTCATAGATACCGGATCAAGATTCACCCTATGGGAAGCTATCCAAGAGTCACAGATATCCACAATAATACTTATGAACTGTAAGCTTTTTCCTGGCAAATGTACTTTTTCCCCTCTTAGAGATGGTCTACAATTTATCAGTCCTCACTTTTCTTAGGTTTATAAGATTCAATTTCGTTGATATGTGTGTTGTACTATGGGCTCTTTACCCCTATTTTCTTCTTAATATAATGAAGTGCAGCTCTCCTGCTTTTTCGATTTCGTTTGCAAATTAATCATGCTTGGGACGTTAATAAGAAGCACTGTTGATGTTCAGGTTTGGTCCCGTGAATTTGTTCTGGAGCACCCGATTTGACAAAGCCATGACATGGTTTCTGACTTGCCTGCAAGAGTTTGCTGAGTTCGCCATAAGTTTGGATAAGGAGAACAATGTGCCACCTGAAAAATCACTGAAGCTTCCCTACAAGTAAGGCTTTTGCAAATCTATTGGTCTCATAATCCTTATTTTTATGTGCTCTGGCTAGTCTTGTCATTCATGCCATAGTTATTGAGAGTCATTCATGCCATAGTTATTGAGACCAAACTGGACTTTGAACTGGGGAGTTCCACGGTTCATGGTTTGATTGGACTATTTGTCAGACCACTGGCTCAAAGTAGTTAAATATTTTATACCTTTCATGCCTTTCACAAGTGTAACCGTAGCACAGTGGTGCATGAAAGCCTCCTAGCCATAGGTCCTGTTATCAATTCTCATGGGACACATTTGTTGTTGATTTCTTGAGTGCGCTGCCCTGCCAGATGTCCCACCCCACACCAAGTTTGTGCAACTCCAGCTGCACGCCATGCCAACAGCTCAGAAGCTATTTTTTCTTCCATTTTGTTCTTCAAAACCGGACAGCACTGACTGTTTTGGAGCAGGTAATAGCAGGCTGACTGCTTAAGCAGACGACGAAAGACCCTGTGGAGGCTTTGGTTCCCTGTTTTTCCAAGCAAACCTTGGCCAGTCTGGTTTTAGTAGCTATGATGATTCAGACATTTGAATTTCATGTTTATGCTTTAGATCTAGTGTTCATTCGCAATCACTCTTAAAGAATATTTCCACTTGTGAAGTTTGTTAAGTGTGGTAGTTGCTAACACCGTATTATTAAGATAAGAAAATGGTTTTTGTGGCGTTGAACCTATCTTTCTTTGGTTACTGTGGTAGTTGTGCCTGTCGAACCACGCAGGACAGCAGGAGCCCTGTTCTGGTGACGGTAGATAGTAAATTGGAAAGTTTCTTGTGTATTGACGCATTCCATGGTACCTGCATTATTGTTAATTAACTTCCTTTCACAGGATTGATGGTGACAAAGTTGGGAGCCACACGATCGTCCTAAGTTTCAATAAGAATGAAAACTGGACCAAGGCGCTAAAGTACATGCTGTGCAATCTGAAGTGGGTTCTCTACTGGTTTATTGGCAATACAAGTTTTGCACCACCCTCGGGATCACTGCACACACAATCTCTGAAGAACAAAAGTTGATGATGTTTTTTCTCTTTAACTGTACATAGTTTATATACTTGTACTTGACCCTAGCCGCTGGATATAGCAGTAGTTACAATAGCGACACATTTGATGTACACGTGTTTATTGCTTGGAGTCTGCCATGCTGTCTTGAGGCCCTCGTGTTGTCGTGTATGTGTTTATTGTACTATATCTAAAAGCCCAGCAACTCCATTTTCACCCGTAGGTTCGAACTTTAAAAAACTTCCCTTATTCTTGCAGCTACATTGTCGACGCTGTCGTGCTGTTCGCACAAGTCACCTGACAACCATTGATTCAGAATAAACAAAAACTTATGACAGTTTCAAAGCGTAACTTAGTTTGTTAGGGTCCTCATAGCAGAACTTAGCAGGATGGAAGGCTGAGTTGATGGGATCAGAAGAGGAACCGGCCCATTCGAACTCTCCGTGGCCGAAACCATCTTCTCAATCTGACCCCACGTATCAGATCCCAGATGCCACTATGCACTGATGACTGAACATAGCTACTTCCTCATTTATTCATTTATTTGCGTATAAGAAAGATCAACTGAAGGGTATCTCCTACAATGCATATCACATGTGGTGCTTCTTCCATACTTGATCTGTGCTGAGGCTCGTCCATGTGCCGGTTTTACATTCTTCTTATCTCACATGACCAGCCAATGAATCTCACCGAGGAAGCACGAGACCATCTCTCTCCAACATGTGACCCTTACCTGTGATCCGCTCACAGCATTTCCTGAGATCAACAGCATGCACGAGATCATCTCTCCTACGTGTGACCCTTACCTGTAATCCGTTCAGCATTTCCTGGGATCAACAGCATGCCAAAACTCGATCAAAATGAACAGAAAGAAACAACAAAACACCAAGCGTTCCATGCTCCAGTACTAGGATATATTCACAGTTTATAGATCATCAAAACTATGACACAATACATGATGATCTTGGCTGTTCTTTACAAATGACACTTCTGTAAACTTGGGGGTGCCGATAAGAGAAAGACAAAGGCTCCCCAATTTCTAAATCTAAGAAATCGGGTAAGACCTATGGCTAGAGAGGCTAAGAGAACTGGGCAAAAATGAAGCCATGGTACAAAATTTCTGCTAGAGTTACAAAAAGGTGAGAGCATGTACACAGAGTTTAGGGTTTACTGTGGACCTTGAAGCCAATCATGATTCTAAGGCCACCTCCTACCAGGTATGTACACTCATGAATATGCTAATCATCTCGAACAATCTCACCCATCATGATCCGGTTACTGTGGACCTTGAAGCCAAGAAGAGAAGGGTCAATCTGCTTTCCTTTCTTCGCTTTCTTCTTTGCGCCCTTACCACCTGGGCCACCGTCTGCAGATTCAGAGGCATCATACTGCAACGGAGGCTTCCTCGAGCTCTTCAGCGCTTCACTGAAGGACTGACCAGAGGCATCTGGATTGTTGGTGGCTGATGGCATGCTATACAACCCTGCTTCTTTGTTGCTAGAAACACTGCCTTCCATACCCTGGGCTACTGATCCGACTCCTGATTCCATCTTATTCTCTGCATAGTCAGATCATCAAAATTAAACGTCTGATATAAAGCAGACATAAAATTTCGTAGATAAATAGAATGGTAACAAAAAAATACTTCAGGTTGCGGTTATTGTGCAACAGGTTGCACACTAACATTTCACCCGTTCAAACTATCACAGGACATACCTATAACTATAAACCACACTCATACAACTATCCAGTATGTGGTCTAGACGGTTTTATTTTAACAATTGACAGCTTGTTTTAAGTGAAGCAAATTCAGCTGACTTTTAGTATACAACCTCAAAGCAATATTAACCATATCCAAATAATCCAGACAGTTTGAAAAAACATACCATCAGAGGACACAAGGCCTGCTTTCTTCAGCCTGATTGCTGAAGACAGGTCTACGGGAACTGACTGAGATGTAGTATGTTGGTTTGTAGAGCGCTTTAGTAAGGAGTGAGAACTTCCTTTTGACATGCCAGAATCAGACCTGCACATCTATATATTATAAATACAATATAAAGCCAATTTTGCACTCACCTAAGTGGACATTCAAGGAAAAATAAACTGCGCATGTAAAATAATACAATGAACACTATAGAAAAGTAAGTTAGAATCATATATATAAATGCCTTAATAACAAATATTATACAGTCAAAACTCTTGCCCAGAAACAAGACATTGCATTAAGGTATGATTATCAGCGAAGCAAGGCCTCACAAAAATTGAAGTACATATTAGAACTATCCAGTTGCCTAATGTGAGAACATCAAAATAAACTGGGTAACATGCCAAAAAGAATTATTAAAATGATAATTTGGTGGGGTGCAGGAGATAAGTGAATATCCTTTTGACAAAGATAGTAGATAATGGAGTAGCACATATACAAGTTTAGAATAATACCATTTACCAAGAGCTTCTTCAGCAAAATCAGTATCATCCCCAGCCAAGCTCGCACTAGAACCCTGAATTTTACCCCTCGTTAACTCGTTGACACTCCCAACCAGTTGATTAGCTGATGTTCTACCACCTGTGGTGTCTGAAAAGTCCCTTTGAACATCGTCAATTCCAAGAAAATGCTTCTGCTCAAGCATTGATCCAGATCCTGATCTAAGGTTAAATTTTCCAGTGTTCTCAATACTTTTGGGTAAAGTACCCAGATTGGCTGATCCCTCTTGCGCCAGCTGCCCTGATTTTCCAAAAAGTGACCTTTCTGCAAGAGACTCCTCAAACGACAACATGTCCACTGATCTTAGAGGGTTCTCCGCAACAGGTTGCGCAAAGTGATCCTTACGCCCAAATGATGCTGGAACAGGAACATCAGGGAAACCCAGGGACTGCTGCGATTGGAGGACCAGTTTCTTATGAATCATGTCACTCAAATCTTGTTCTGCATTCCTCTCTTTGTTCATAAGGGATGCCCATGCATGTGGATTGTCAACAGCAAGGTTCATTTCCACATTCCTCCTCTGCTTCTCTGCTTCAATCTGCAACTGGTTGATGCGTGAAGATTCCATTAGACTGTTTTGCATCTGTCCATTGGCATCCGACCAGTGCCTTTCAAGCCTTCCTACGTGAGAACCAGGAAGCTGTTCCTGAAGCCTATGTTGCTGGGGATGAACCCCAGAAGGAAGCATAGGCATCTGGCCGTATATATCAGGATGTGTTTCCAACTGACCGAGTCCATGATGGCGAGCTAGAGCATTTATGACATCTGGGTTTGGTACAGGACCACCACCAGGCAAAGAGCCAGACCGCTCTAGGGAGTGAATACCTTGACCTCCCCTATGCAAACGTTCATGCAAAGATAAGCTGCGGTCAAGATGTTCATGATGATCAAAAGACGACGATCTCTGAAGGTTCTCCAGGAGATCGAAACGACCATGTCTCTGATTTGGACTGGTCCCTGAGTGGATAAACTGGGCAGGATCATCCATTGGCCAGACCTCCTCCCTGCCTGAATGTTGCCGCAGAGCATTTGCCAATTGTTGAGACTGAAGTTGTTGCTCATGCTGAAGGCCTAGAAGAATTTGCTGCTCTAAAGGAAGCATCTGTCTCTGATTTGGACGTGAGAGAACATCCAACATATCATTATGATGCTCCCTATGAAGGCCATGGCCAAATTTTGCTTGAATAAGTTGTTCAATAGCCGCATCATGCTGCCTTTGCAAATGGTGAGGTTGCTGGTGCAGTTCATTTAATACATGTTCACGAAGTAAGACTTGATCAACCATATTTGTTGGTCCGAAATTTGAACCCTGCAGCTGCTGCTGCAACAATTGCTCGAGGATCATCTGTTGTTGTTGTTGTTGTTGTTGCTGCTGCTGCTGCTGCTGTTGTTGCAAGAGCTGGGCTTGCCGTTGCTGCTGTATCTGCCGTTGGTGCTGCTCTTGTTGGAGCTGGCGGCGTTGCTGCTGCTGCTCAATTTCAAACTGGACTCTCAAAAGATGCTCCACATCAGAAAGAGGTTGATTCATAGGCTGGCGGTGTTGGTGCAAAGAATCAAACACTTGCCCAGGAAATGCACCAGGAAACTCCAAATTGTTGCGGGCCATCAATTGCTCCTGCTGCAATTGCTGTTGCTCCCGTCTGATCTGTTGAAGCAGCATTTGCCCCTCAAAATTCAAATGATGCTCAGCTTCAACCTGAGGGATTCTGCCAGAAATGTTTGCATCATTCATATTGTCCAGCCGTCCAAAGTTTGCAGGCCACTCATCACGCACGCTAGAAACTTCATTCATCCTGCTAAGTGCCCCATGTCTCATGTTTACAGGTGGAATGTCCTTGGGTGTTGTAGGCTTGGGATTTCTCCGCTCATTTACACCAAGTACATTTGATGAGAGTGGTTGTTTAGGATGCCCTTCCAGCTCAGACCAAAGTAAGCCAAGAGGACTCAGATCACTCTCCCTAGGGATATTATGCTGCGGCAAATTAGCTTCTCCAACCACAGAATGAGGATCATGTGGTGCCAACTGGAAATCTGCACGGTCATTCTCAAGGTCCCGTAGGGATTGACCCATGCTGCTGTTAGGCCTTCCAGTGTACAACACTTCTGTCATGAACATGAAAAAAGTGAGCATTAAACATGAAAAAAGAACTGAACATTAAATAGCAAAACCATAAATAAGGCAAATGAGTTTCTGAACAAAAGGACCAACCTTCAGCATCCTGATTCACTGATTCAGGAATGTGCTGCTGGCGATTACTAGTATTTGCTATATCCTTTCCCGTTTCTGGTGAAGACAGCCAACCACTACGAGAAGGTACTGATGCTTCATGATCACCTCTTTTAGGATCAACGGCATTGCTTTCAGAATTCCAGTTAGACACTTGGTCACTCTTCCCAGAGGAAGCAGTAGGAACTGTGGATTCAAATTTACTTTGAGATGATTCCAGAGATTCAGCAGTTCCATCGCTGGGTTGAGGTACATGAGATTGCGGTTTTTGCCCAAGGTGGGGCATGACTTCAACAAGTGGGCGGAAAGGAACATCATCTGGAGCCTGAGACAAACGTACAGGTAACTCCAAACCAAAGTATCCATCTTCGTACCAGGAAATTATGTCAGCACCCAGAAAAGGACCCTGCACACCTCCTTGGGGATCCAGATAATACAGTGTCAACTCTTCTGGATAATTAGCATGGCCACCCACTTTTATATCCATGTCATTGCTTTGGTATGGCATAGGGGGTTCTTGAGGGTGCTCAAAGGATGGTACATCAAACAGAGTATTTGAATCATCAGGCAGCTTAGTGCCAAGATCATGATCAGCAACTGACTTCATTTCATCAGTTTTCAAACCTTGCTGAATGTCAGTAATCCCATATTGATTGCTGACGGCATTTTCCTCCAGACTTTTATTTGGTGGAGATGTACTGACGCCACTCGGAAGTGTCCCTTCAACATAGAAGGCGTCCTTCTCTGAGATCAAACCCGAAGACCCTTCTTGACCCAACCCAGCAATTGCAAAACTGACTTTGCCCTTGTCATCATCAATACCAGAAGCTGGTTCTGAAACAATTATAAGATTTAGACTCTACCCAATGAATAAGAAGCCATGGATAAACAGTAACATTTGCATTTTTTTGATCTATAAAAATCATGGCACAACTAACATCCCACATTGTAGATATACCTTCAAGCTCTTTTGCCCTCTCTTTTTT
>CM041634.1:57977369-58102834 GCA_023333625.1 Bothriochloa decipiens
TTCTCCGACATCTGTGTAATCTAAAAATTTCAGCTAAAATACCTTTTCACTAATATATTACTAATATTATTTCAACTATAACTATTTAATTTAACAATATATATAAAATAAGAATATAAGTAATACTACCGAAATATAATATTAATCGCTCAACTGCTCATTACATTATCTAACAATTAATATAACACACATTAAATAATTATATATAAAATTATTTTTTTACTTACCGAAAATTTTCCTTTTCCTCTCTTCTTCCTCTTCCTCTTCTTTTTCTCTTCCTCTCCTCTTCTCTTCTCTTCTCTTCTCTTCTCTTCTCTTCTCTTCCTCTCCTTCTCTTCTCCCCTTCGCGCTCCTTCTCTTCTCCCCTTCCGCGCCAGCCGGCAGCGGCCGGCCGCCTTATATAAAGCCGCCACGTCGCCCCGTGATCGGGCGACAGGGGCCAAAGTCGCCCGCTGGTCGGGCGACGTGGGGCCCGCCATGCCACGTGCACGGCCAAGTCGCCCCCTGGTCGGGCGACATGGGCCACGTCGCCCATCGGCCGGGCGACGAGCTCCACGTCGCCTGTTGGTCGGGCGACATGGCCCAGGTAGCCCGCCAGTCGGGCGACAAGGCCCATCTTCGCCCTTCCAACGGGCAACTGGTGGCCTATCCCTGCATTTTTTTTAAAAACAGAGACTAATTTTATAATTTTTTTTAAAAATAAGTTTATTAATAAAAAAATTCCCCCTTTGACTAGGGGGACTAACATAAGTAACCGAAGCTACTAGTGCTGGAAGCCCATCGAGGCTCCCAGGCCCACTTCTGCGGTCATCCTCCTGGTGATGCTGCCATTCTTGCGCTTGGTTCTTTTGTGACACAGGCAGTTTGTCGTATCTCTAAGATACCAGCTGGGTTTCTTCCTCTAGTGGGAATAAAATAGGCATATATTTGTCATTAGCAAGGTGCATCAATATTTTTCAAGTTCTAGGGATAAAGTGAGCCCCGGTTTGTACGCATTGCAACATCCAACAACATGACCAGCTACGGTTGAATATTTACTTTGTATTGTTGCGATAGTAAAAATAAATGATGACTAAGGATGGCAACAGGTCGGGTTTGGATCCGGTGGAGTCTCCGTGCACCCAAAACCGAAACCCGGATTCGCCCCGTATACCGATTCGAATGGAAATCCATCATCAAAAACAAACCCGCGGATACCTGAACCGAAAACCCGAGTGGACATCCAAAACCCGCATATATATATACACGCATATTCACATGTATAAACAAGAGTCAAAAAATAATAAATAATTTAATAATTTAAGTAAACAAGTTATTATTAGCTTATTATAAAAAATAAGTTTTAATTGCAAATGATTTATTCAAGTGAACTTAAATACTTAGGTGTCGGGGGCCCGCCGAAAACCAAACCCGAACTCGATAGGTGTCGGGCGCCCACCGAAATTATTAAAAAACCAAACCCGAAACCGAACTCGATAGGTGTCGGGGGCCCGTCGAAAACCGTGGATGAGAAAATCATCCCCAAACCCAAACCTGCTGGACCTGAAACCTGTCGATATCCGTCTCAAACCCGATCCGCTGGCATCCTTAACGATGACCGCAACAGTGAAGAATAACAACTAGCAACAGGAACAAGCAAAATCCAAACAACTCAAAATAGAGCACAGATACATAGCTTATATTTTTTTGGGAAAAATTATGGGTTTTATGTTTTTTTATTTAAATTGAATCATTTATAGTTTTTTTAGAGAACATGAACGAAGGCATTGGACGACAGATAGAAGAAAGTGGCAAGGTCTCGAGGCCCGAGACTATAGCTACTTGTGAGATTAGGTTAAGGAATCCATTGACCATGCATATCATTGCCATATGCTCCTTCACTTGGGAGGTGTGGTTCTTCGCACTCCATACGCTCGGCCTTCAGCCACCGCAGTCGGCGCAAACAACAAGATCCTGGTGGATAAGAATAAGATCGGACCTCAATGGTGAACGACGTTCCAGCATGGACTCTCTCTTCGCCTCGGTATCGTGGCTGATTTGGAAAGAGTGCAACGCTCGCTGCTTTTTTTGAGCATAATGCTCGCTGCTTTCGGAACGCTACTTCATCCGTCGCCGACATGTTGCGACTGATCAAGGCGGAGGCGGATCGCTGGATCGGGGGCGGGGGGGCCGGGGGAGGCGGGCGGGGGGTGGGGGAAATTGGACTCTGAAGCCCAGCACGTGCATAGCAACAACGCGTATTGAATACTTCTTGTATTTAATAAACTCTCTTCTTGCAAAAAAAACCAGCCATATAAATTTTTCCCAAATGCTGAAGCACAGTACCGGGGAGCGCGCACGGCAAGGCATTCTATTATCGACAAGTGAATTCGTTCAGGGCCAGGCCGAACTTGAGTAACCTGATAACGGAGATCCGGCCGGCGGGAGCATGTTGACGGCGACTCTGATTTCCGGCCGGTCACGGCGGTCCTGCTGGACACACGAGAGGCCGACGAGCAACACGCGCTCCATCTCGCTGTCGTCGAATTTGCCGTTCAGCCGTTTATCGGCCATCTCGAGCACCGATCCCCTGCCATGAGATTCCTGGACAGCGCTGACGAGGGTGTTGGAGAGGAGGCCTCCTGGGCCCTGCACTTCAGTCGGCTCCAGGCCGGTGGCGATCTCCAGCAGCAGCACCCCGAAGCTGTACACGTCGGACGCCGTGCTAACCGTGTTGATGCTAATGCATACGGGATCCATATACACCTTTGTCCCGATCATGACGGTGCCCCCAAGGGAGCTCTGTCCGGATTCGACCTGCCTCACGAGTCCGAAGTCGCCGAGCTTGGCCTCGAGCTCGTCGTCCAGCATCACGTTGCTGGGCTTGATGTCGCGGTGCAGGATGGGGTTCTGTTTGCCGGTGTGGAGGTACTCTATGGCGGAGCCGATGCCGCGCACGATCTTGTACCTCTCCGCCCAAGTTAGAAGCCTCTGTGATGACCTGTGGAGGTGCTCGTGGAGGTTCCCGTTTGTTACCAGCTCGTAGACGAGGAGGAGCGGCGTGTCGCCGCCGCCACCGCCATTGCACCAGCCGACAAGATTCACGAGGTTCTTGTGGCTGAGCTGGCCCAAGGTCATGATCTCGGTGACGTAGTCCCGCCTTGTCTGCTCCAGCAGCCTTGTCAGCCTCTTCACCGCCACCGCAACCGGCCGTTTGTTTGGAGCCTGCAGCTCCCCTCTGTACACTTCGCCGAAGGATCCTTCACCGAGCCATCTGTCCTGGGAGAAGTTGCTGGTCGCTGCAGACAGCTCGTTGTAGGAGAATTCTCTTGCCACTAGTATTTTTTTTTTTGGAAATAAGAAACTAGAATTACTGGACAAGTTTAATTTAGCACAAAATTCAAATGACTTTACAATTTAAAATAGAGGTATCGGAGTGTACATATACTCATCAAAATCGAAACTTACCTGGCAAATCTATCTGATCTATCGGACGCCGACGCTGCTCTCTACGCATGATCACGCAGAGCACAGCAGCCACTAAAGCGGCTAATGCACTTGCTGCAGCAGACAGCAATATGATTGCCCATAGTGGGAACTTATTACTAGTTGGATCTGTAAGAACAACAATAGCTAATTAACGTCATTAAATACAAGATGAGATTTTAGTATATAATATAATATGATATAATATAATATAATAGTAGTAAAAACAAAGTAAAGGTCATGACCGACAGTACACATGCATGCAGCTCAAAATATTATACTACCTGTTGAGCTGAAGGACCATGAGAGGACCTGGTGGGACTCGACGGCAGCCCCGGTGGCCGCAGAAAAGCCGACGGCCACGTGCTGTGGTAATCCGACGTCCCTAAAGTCGACTGTCGATTGGATGCTGTGAGTCGTACCGCTAGCGAGCTGTAGGGTAACCACCATTACCTTGGAGCTTCCATTGTAGTTGACGTTTGCCGACATGGTGCCGTTGAGGTCCCCTTTTCTCAGACCCGTGGTATAAACGCTGGAGCGGATGCTGTTGACGTCGATGCCCATGTGGTCCGCGGCGACGTCCTGAGGGTCCCAGTCCGTGTTCCGGAACGTGTCGAACTCCACTGCTACGGTCGGCGGCGAGGAGTCGGCGGTCAGCCGCGGGTTGTTGAAGAGGCCGAGGAACGAACCAACGGAGTCCGGCGGCAGGGTCGCCGGGAAAGGCCCGACGAAGAATGCCATGCCATCCCCTGGGGTGGTGTCGGGGTTGCTCCTGATGGCGAACGAGAAGCTCGTGTTGAAGCTGGCTGTCTTGCCGGTGCGGCGGTCCCACAGGCGAACCGGCTGCGGGTGGAACGCACGGCCGGTGCTGTTCCTCTTGTTCCTGATTGTGAGATCGACCCTGTCGCTATAGGGAGAGGAGTCATTGATGAACCTGAGCTCTGCGCTGGTGCCCGGGGTGGAGAAGTTGTAGCTGAAAGAGAACGCAGATGCAAGGCAGAGGTGAGCGTGGAGGAAGACAAGTACTCGCAGGTGGGGATGAGCTCTTGGACAGGCCGCCATGGTCGCACTGGCTGCTACCCACCATGATTTCAACTGCAAGCGGGAGAGGCAGAGCTTTTATTATTGTTGGTGAGGCTGTTTGGTTGCTGCCGCATGCAGCCACTAGGAGTGTGGCGGCGCCACAAGTTTCGTGGTTTTGGATTCCGGCCACGGTTTGCCTTGCCGCACACGCGGCTGCCAGCTGCCACGGAGCGGAAGGCTGCTGGTTGGTTCCTGCCCATGCGAGTCACGCCACAAATTGTGGCTGCTACTGCCGCTGCATGAACAAAATCACGCCAAAATCACTCGCCTAACTTTAGTGTATATATATATATATATATATGTATATATATACAGTATGTACTTATATGTTACGGTTGTTTCCGTACCATGTAGTATAATAAAGTGATAGTCATAAACTCTAAACACTAAACGTTAATTTCTAAAGCTCGACGTCTGATTGAAATTCCGCCGTGCCTTTGGTTGAAAAGGATGGATTTGATGCCTTACAAGTTACCATCAATGAGCTAGTTACAATAAACAAACAAAACTACGTTTTTTTTGTCCAAGTTTCTGACTTAACACCGTTATATGGGTAAAACTGATAAAAGACCATATATCTAACGAAATTTTGTTTTGAGGTCATGGAACTAAATTCAAAAAAAGGGCATAATAACTAAGAGTAGTTTTTTAGGGAAAAATATCTAATTCTCCCTATGTTTATCATAGCTATCATTCCAAACTCTTCTTTCTGTATATAATAAAAAAAATATCACTGGTTCGTCCTTACACATGTCAGGTTGGAATAGGTTTTCGTAGTCTCACCATTGCATTACATGCCAGCAGGTCCTGAAACACAGACACTGACCGGAGCGAGCCTTGAGACACAGTCACACTGGTCGTGTTTTTTTTTTTTTTTTTTGTGAGCAGAGTCACACTGGTCGTGTGTGTGAGCCGCCGCAGTCCAGTCCCATCCATAGAGCAAGCAATGGACGCCGGCTCGTGCAGTTATACACGCCCGCCATTTGAAAGCCCATTGGGATTTGGGAGGAACGGCCTAAACAAAGGGCCCATCGACATAGCATCATCGGACCAAATGAGAGTCGGGTCGGGCGGGATCCGGAAGCGGCGCGCGTTGCCAAAATTTTGGCTCGTGTCGGTGACGGACCTGCAAATCCCATCCCCAAAATTTTGAACCGCCGCCAGGTCGCGCGCCCCGGCCGCCGCCGGATGGATTTGCCATTTTCGCTTGCCGCCCAAGGTGCAAGGATCAGCAGCACTCCCTTCTCTGTGGTCCCGCCCATGGGTAGTTACCATTCGGCCCTCGAGGCCCGATCGAGCCGAGAGTTTCCCAGTTTCCCCTGATCGAATTTTGGCCCCTAGTTTTCTTTCAGAAAAAACAAAACTATCGATACGCGGTCAGGGTTCTCTCTCTCCAACCGGTATCAAAATGTAGCGTGTCTTTTATCGAGAAAAAGAACTCTATACCGGCAAACTTCACCATAGCGAGATCCGAGCACGCAAGAAAGAAGAAACTGCGAGTTCGTCGAGGATTTGGAAGTTACTACTACTGCCAGGGCAGGCGGCAGCAGCAGTTTCCTTCACCACGAGCCGCCAAATATGGTGGGAAAAGGGCAAAATGGTAAAACTGGAAACCGCCCGCGCGCGAGAAGCAGGCGGCGGTTCCGGCGCGCGCGCCCAAAGGCGGGATCCCATTTCCGATCCAATCCGCCCCGCGAGATCCATCCCATCCCCGATCCCATCGCGTCACACGTCACCCAGCCATTTATCAGACACCGGCGCGGTCCGGAGACGCACACCCACGCAGCCCGCTGCCCCCGCTAGCTCGCTCTCGGCTCTCCTTGCCCCCCAGCCCCGTCCGCGTCCGCCCCGCTCCGCCTCCCGAAAATTTCCCCACTTTTCCTCCTCCCTCCCTCACCCCACCACGGCGCCCGCGGGCCTTCCCTGCCCAAAACCCTAGCCGGCTAATCCCAATCCAATCCTCCTTCCCGTCCCGTTCCCGCCCATGGCCTCCGACGCCGACGCCAGCGCCAAGCCCGCGACCCCGCCCGCCGCGGATCCGCCCGCCGACGACCCCATGGACGCCGACCCCGCGCCCCCCTCGGGGGAGGAGGAGAAGGAGAACGAAAAGGAGCCGGAGGCCACGCCGCAGAAGAAGCGGGGCGGCCGGAGGAAGAAGGGCGAGGCCGCGGCGGCGGCCGAGAAGAAGACGCCGCCGTCCAAGAAGACGGTCGAGCGCCCGTCCAGGGAGAGGAAGACCGTCGAGAGGTACGCGGAGCTCGCGCCGCGCGCCACGCCCGCCAAGAAGTCCCCCGCTATTGTCCAGGTGAGCCGTCAGCGACTCCTCCTCGTCCTCTCTCTCTGTCCCGCTCGCTCGGGCGTGTCGCGGCCGACCTTGATCTGTTGTTTTCACTCGGCGCCCGTCCGGGTTGCTGTCGTGCTGCCTAGTAGCATGCTAAATATAGCTACTTTAAGGATGTTTTGCCTCTTGGATTCGAACATGCCCTTTTCCATTCTAGTACTATCATGTTTCTGATTTGGATGTCTGTTCATTTTTCCTCATCTTTTTTTTTCTCCGCTTTTGCGCTGCAGGGCTCTGGAACGAAGCTCAAGGACATACCCAATGGTAAGCAACCTCGGCCTCTTGAAATATTCTCCATTATTTTTGTCCCACTGGAATGGTTTATCTGCTTGCTAGTGGCATTTCGTTGAGTGTTAACCGCCTCTACAAGATCTACGTTGCCATGTAACGCGATGTCTTGCCAAGTTAATGCTCTGTCAGTTCCGCTCAGGGGTCGAAATAGTGACCTGTTTGCCCTGTTTTTGATGGGTATATGTTATGAATATTTTGGACAAGCGAGTTGATCCTTGTACTGAACTTAGCTATGTGGGACCCACGTGCAAAAAAAATCAGCCGTTACTTTCCATTGCCAAAATTTAAAAGAGTCCTACTTGCTTTTTCTGTTCTGTTTTGCTAACAAGCAGAAGCTAGCGGCTCTGCTTCTTGTATTTTAATTGGCACAATTTGACTCTTGAAGATGAGTCAATTCATTCTGTCTCTTCCAAAGAATTGCTTCCTTCAGTGAGGATGAATCAGTTCATCAGATCCATGTTGGACCATGCGCTGACACTGGAGAAACCCTTACTAAAGCTTAAATATGTCAAAAAATAAATATTGCACTGATAAGTTCCTTAGGGCATCAGATGCAGCGAGTCAATGCACGAGAGTCAGTCACGTGGGCTTCCAAGCGAGTCAGACCTTGTACTGAACTTAGCTGTGTGGGACCCATGCACAATAACAAAATATTGCTGACTCTTGCAGCCGTTACTTCCCATTGCCAAATTAAAAGAAAAAACAGTTCCTACTTGCTTTTCCTGACCTGTTTTCCTAGCAAGCATAAGCTAGTGGTTCTGCTTCTCTTACTTCAATTGGCACAATTTGACTCTTGAAGATGAGTCAATTCATTCTGTCTCTTCCAAAGAATTGCTTCGTCCAGTGAGGATGAATCAATTCAGCAGCTCCATGTTGGACCATGCACTGGACACTGGAGAAACCCTTATTAAAGCTTAAATATGACAAAAAATAAATATTAGACTGGTACTAGCTATTCCATAAAGATAATGTTTAACGTTGCTAGTAGCTTGTGAGTACAAATTATGTGGGTATCTAACTGTGTTTACACTTATGTTGTTTCTTATAAAAAACTGTTTAAAACTCTTTCATTTTGGATAGATTTTTGCACAACTTTGACTGCTCTATTTGACATGGTTATATAATTATCTCGGTATCATGATCACTGACTTATGTTTGTTGAAAAATTATGTTGATATTCTGGGCAAAAAAGGTGAAAAGAGAAAATTGCATTGAATAAAAGGAAACATTTTATCAACAGATCTTACCTTTTCATTGATGCTTTATTATTTGTTGGATTCTTAATCTGTATTCTTGTCCGTGCAATACCAGTTTCATTCAAACTATCAAAGAGAAAGGCTGATGAGAATCTCCAAAGCCTTCATACTCTATTGTATGGGAGAAAATCAAATGTAAGGCTTCCGCAAGTTTTTTTAGCACCAGCATGGTTTATTTCATCAACTTTGTTAAATTGTGTTGTTTGTCTGCAGAACCATTTCTTGAAGAGAAACATATCTCAATTTTCTGGGTTTGTTTGGACAGACAATCAAGTAAGTGTTTCCCTGACAACCATATTATGTAAAAAAGTTTTTTTTCCCCATGTTATGTGCTTAACCCCGCCGTGTGTTAATTAATAGCCACTGCTTGCTGCAATACTGTACTAGCCTAATGCCTATAATGATACAGCATAGAATGCTTTAAGCAGTGGCAAGTTTTCTTATAGTTTCACTTGTAGTTACCTCATGTATATACACTGTACTAATCCAATCATGTCACTATTGTCAGCTTTGTTATGCTTTTTAAATGGCCTGACCTTTTTTGTGCAACTATGCTTTGATTATTTAGGATTTTTGTGTTGTTGGTCATATTTTCCCTGCCTGTGTTATGTTCATCAGGAAAAGCAGAGGAACAGAATAAAGGAAAAGCTTGAGAAATTTAACAAGGAAAAGCTGCTAGATTTTTGTGAAGTACTGGACATTAATGTAAAAGTAACTACAAAGAAGGTTAGTTGGCTGAACTGAGCTTTGTTTATTCATGAGCAGTGGGATCTTTATTAAAGGTCTGTGTTTTGTCGAAATTCAGGAAGAAGTTTCTGCGAAGCTCTTGGAGTTTTTGGAGTCTCCTTGTGTTACCAGGGATGTTGTTCTCACTGATAAAAAGGTACAACTTTTGGAATTGCTATGCATAAAATACTCTCTGGTCATACGCCTATGTTTTTTTTCCTTGGCCTGGGGCCATTTAGAGCTATATGATTGGCTGGTTATGACCTTAAGAGCATTGCTCTGTGCTTAGCAGTACTCCACATATTAGCTCTGAGCTTGGCACCATGAACTCAATTGTCTGCCCTGTTCTCTGCCATTGCAGAAGGGGAAGAAACGTGGAAGGAAATCTAGGGCAACTTCTGAAGGTGCTTCTGGAGAGAAGGTAATAATATCTGGTGTTGGGTGCAGCTAAAATTTTTCTTTTTTAGTGCCCTGTCAAATCCAAAACAATCATTTATCTTTAGCATATTCTTCTGTGCCTTCAAGCCAGACGCTTTGATTCTTAATAACCACACAATCTGTCTCCCTAGTCCAACTTTGCTTTAGTATTGCTTATTTGATTTCCCTGCAAAAATGAACCAAAGGAAGTTATTGATGCATTTGTAAGAAAATGTAGACTAGGTATACTGAGTGTATTTAGGTATTAAGAAGTACCTCTTTCAAATGGCTATTTAAAAAGTCATAATGCATTGAATTGGCTTTAATATATTAAGAAATAGATGTTTGATTAAACAGATATATCTGACAGAGTTGCCTATTTAGGTATCAAGAAATAGCCATTTGAAAAGTTTTTTTTTACATAAGGAATTCAAGAAATAGCTATTTCAAAATGCTATGTAAACATTAAATGACTGAGTTGTCTATTTTTAGGTATCAATAAAAAGATTTCAAAATGCCATATATCTGATTGAATTGGTTGTTTGTATGTGTCACATATAGCTGTTCAAATGGCTATTTCAGTAAGCAGATACAACTGCTTGGATCGGCTATAGATTCTAAAGTACTAGTCTAAATTTTCTGTCAAAAAAAAGGTACTCCCTCCGTTCCAAATTATAATTCGTTTGACTTTTTTTGGTACATGCATTTTTCTATGTATCTAGACATAAATATGCATGTACCAAAAAAAGTCAAACGACTTATAATTTGGAACGGAGGGAGTACTAGTCTAAATATCTAATATATTTGTGTGTTACCATTGATTTTTAGCGTCTTTCAGTGTTATAAAAGGCACTAAGTGCTTGGCAGGCTCTAAGTATGGATGAAAACGGATGGAAACTGGTGGAAAAATTCCTCCCTCATTTCTGTTTATGTATTTTAGTGGAAATGGGATTGGGTGTGAAAAAAAAACAAAATTGAAAACGGATGGGGGGTGGGAAATACGGAAACAGACAAACACAGATGGAAAGCCAGAAAATTAAGTTGGAATAACATGATCAAACATTCTTGAGTATACATGAACAAAGTCACAAAATGATTTGCACGTACGAAGTTATCAGAAGTTATCAGTCCAATATTCATTAGCATGCCATGTGTAAATATGTTAACATGCATAATTGGTGATTGGTAGATTTATGAATATATCAATTTTTAGCCATCTCACATAGATTGAAAACAGGATGAAAAACAGAGTATATACCTGTCCGGATGAAAACAGGGTCCTGTGGAAATGGTTGGAAAAATCCCTCTTCCATTTCCGTAAATATGGAAATGGGATCCCACAAATTTGCAACTCGGGACAAAAGTAGAAAACGGGATGGGTTGGAACATGATTTTTTTGTCTGTTTTCATTCCTAGACTTTAAGCCACCTGTTACTAAGAACTAAACTTAGATTGAATTCCATATCAACAGATGTAGTCGCATAATTTTGCAAGAATAGATAAGAAAGTGGAATGTCTTAACAGCCCACTCAGGTCTAGGAGTAAATACAGGAAGTTGACTAGCCCATCTAAATAGACACCATAGCATCCGCTGATGTCCTGCGCCCCTACTACTGCCACCAATTCGCAGCAGCCAATTGTTCTCATGCAGCTGCACTGCCCCCCTCCCTTTGAACTGTTTTCCTGACCTAACCCTGTCTCCTCTCTTGTTTTCGTCAACATCCATGGGTTCTGACAGAGCAGCTAGGTGAATGTATGGTCTTCAAGTTCTCCATTTTTTAGTACTCTAGTTATTTCTTGCTGTCTAGACAATAAATTAACATACATGGGCAATATCTATAGCAGTTAAATAAATTACTTTTGTCACAGCATTCCTTTTTTACTGATATTAATGGAATCCTGGTGTCTGCTTGTCTTATTGAACAGAAAAGGAAAAGAGTCCAGAAACAAGCAGATGGTAAAGAGAATGATGATGAGGGTGATGCTGATCCTGCTGGTTCTGAGGATGCATCATCAGGAGAGGAAGCTGATGGGGACTCTGAGGCAAATGATCATGCTGTGAGTGATGATGAACCTGATGAGCCTCCAGCAAAGAAAAAATCTACAGATGCTAAACATGTCAAGAAAGAAACAGGTTCTGATGCAAAGGAAAATAATGCACCAGCGAAAAAGGGTTCTACAAAATCTGCAAAAGTTGCATCAAAGCCTTCTAAAAACATTAAAAATGAGCCTGAGGTAGAGATAAAAAAGGTTGGCAAGAGAGCAAAAAGTTCAAAAGAAAGTGATGTGCCACCAGATTCAAATAAGTCAAACAAGAAGGTTTCTAAATCCAAAAAGGATGATGGAAAAGAAGCCCAAAACAATAAAGCTGCCAGGTCATCCAATAAGAATAAAGGTATAAGTTCGGTAATGCTTACCAAATGCAGTGTCTATTTACTGTTATTCTGGTCCATAACGTACCAATCTGATTCTTCTGATTATTGCCATCCTAGTGCAGCTTTGAGTTTAATTGCACTGGTTAATTTAAGGCTGCAATTTTTTTTCTTTTATCCAAAAACCAGTTCAGTTTATAGGCTTGTGGCCTGTTATGGTATACATGAGATTGTTTGCTCTGCTTGACCGCCATTGCCCTAATAAGCTATTTTCTGTCTTTGGTCTGTAGGAAAAGCCAAGGGTGGTGCAGCTGCTGGCGCTGCCCCAACCACTGAACAGCTTCATGCTGTTGTTAGCACCATTTTGAAGGAAGTTGATTTCAACACAGTAAGTAATTGATTATGTTTTGAACATGGTCCATAGTTTTACGTGCTTTGTATTCTGACTGGTTATTTTTTATGTAGGCAACTTTGGCTGATATTCTGAGACAATTAGGTACTTTCTATGTTGCTTAAATTTCATTGGAGTAGATATATGAATAAATTGTTGATATACCGACTCTAACCTTAGTTTCCTAATAGATGGGTGTACTGAAATGTTTGATTCTTTTAAACCCAGGGACCCATTTTGGAATGGACCTCATGGATAGAAAAGGCGAAGTGAAGCGCATAATAGAAGAGGTAATAAATAGTATGTCTGATGATGAAGGTGAGGAAGACTCAGAAGATGAAGCAGAAGACAATGGTAAGGTGGAGAAATCAAAGAGTGATCCTGATGGAGGTGAAGAGAAGTGATTCTGTGGATTGGATATGCCATTGTCAGATCAGTCTCTTGTTAATCTGTGGTTTGGATTGAACTTGGATGGACTATTTTCATGCCAGTCTCTCCTGTCTGGAGGTTTGGCTCTGTACAATTGGGGCACCGCAAGAACAAGCCGGTGACCTGGGTACTGGTTACAAGATTGTTAACCATTTCACAGCCATACACACCTAGTTGTGCTTGACTTGGTAGTGAATGTAGTCTAGTCGCTGGTCATGTACAATAGCTTTGCGATTAATAGTTTGGTTGCTTTAGGTAGCTAGCCTGACTGTAATATGCTGAATAATTCTTGGATTGTTTGTTCATTTATCATGTAAAACTCTGTATCTTAGTTCTAAATCGTTCCTGCTCCTTACATTTTCTTATACCTTGCCATCGCCTTGTAGTGCTGTGCTTCTCTGGTATGTGAGCATTTTTGTTGGGTTCTTTTCTGTGTGATCATGAATTCAGACGCTTCTGTTCGCTATCTGGTGCTGTTTGGTGTATTTTTTTTTTTTTTTGAGAAAGCACGTATACCATCTGCATGAGAAGATAAGCTGCTAGTGGATAAGTCCGTAGAAATGCTCCTGATGGAAATGATCTCAACTGCCGTTACTGGTGCAAGCATCTGTTATTATTCTTTTTTTTAGGGTTTCTCTCGCCTCTTGGTTTTACGGTTTTCCAAATCCGAAGCGCTCTGAAATCTAGAATACCATATTAGTTGGTCTACTGTCAATCTGTCATGGCTATTTGGTCTGACACTATTGTTGCGCCTGCTTGCCATTTCCGCTAACAAGCTTCATATTTCTGCATAATATATGAAAATATCATGCGGCCATATTAGTCGGTGTCCTGAAACCGTTTTGGCCAAGATCATCTGGAATACGGTACGACGCTGCATTGGACACTCGGACAGTCCGTCCAGATTCTCACCTGCTTGGAGAACTACCGTGCATTTCATGTTTCTGCTCACTCAATCGAAATGTCCCAACCACCTTTTTTCGCTCGTGCACACGCACAAGAAACCTCTCTTCTTATACGCCTTCTCCCTCGATCCGCTCCCCTCCGAGTTCCTGCACGGTCTACGTCGTCCAGATCCAATCCGTTGCTGCTCCGCCGCTGATCTGACTCCGAGAATGGTAATGCTCCTTCATCCAGTTTGCCCGCTCGCCGTTTCTGACACGGTGGAGCTTTTCCTGTATTGATGCATGCATGCAGGGTGTGTTCGAGCTGCGCATCGAGCAGCAGGGGGAGCCGTCGCTGGTGCCGCCGGCGGAGGAGACGCCCAGCGGCCTCTACTACCTCTCTAACCTTGATCAGAACATCGCCGTCATCGTGCAGACCGTGTACTGCTTCAGGGCGCCAGACGACGGCGCCGGCGACGGCAGCAACGTCTGCGACGTGCTGAGGGAGTCGCTGGCGAAGGTGCTCGTCCACTACTACCCGCTCGCCGGGCGGCTGACCATCTCAGGCGACGGGAAGCTGGTCGTGGACTGCACCGGCGACGGCGCCGTGTTCGTGGAGGCGGACGCGGACTGCGCCATGGCGGACATCGGCGACGTCACCGATCCCGACCCCACCGTGCTCGGCAGGCTCGTGTACAGCGTCCCCGGCGCCAAGAACATACTCGAGATGCCGCTGCTTGCAGCCCAGGTACGTACTATACGATCCGCGGTTAGGTCACCATTTCCTGCTCATCGCTCCTGGATCGATGGATGGATTTAATAGCGATCGATGATCCATGGACATCATGCAAGGTGACCAAGTTCAAGTGTGGCGGCTTCGTGCTGGGGCTGGCTATCAACCACTGTATGTTCGACGGCGTCGGCGCCATGCAGTTCGTCAACTCGTGGGGCGAGATGGCGCGCGGCCTCCCGCTGTCGCTCCCGCCGGCGCTCGACCGCGCCGTCCTCCGCGCGCGCGACCCGCCGCAGGTCGACTTCCCGCACCACGAGTTCGCGCAGATCAACAATGACTACGACGACGGCAACGAGGACGACGAGCAGGACTCGGACGCCCCGATCCTGCACCGCTCGTTCCGGTTCACGCCGGAGTCCATCGCGCGCCTCAAGGCGGCGGTGGGGGAGCTGGAAGGCCGCGCGTGCACCACGTTCGAGGCGCTGGCCGGGTTCGTGTGGAGCGCGCGCACGCGGGCGCTGGGGATGCGCGCGTCGCGCCGGAGCAAGCTGCTGTTCGCGGTGGACGGGCGGCCGCGGTTCTCGCCGCCGCTGCCCGCGGGGTACTTCGGCAACGCCATCGTGCTGACCAGCGCCGCGTGCCCCGCGGGGGAGCTGGCGTCGTCCCTGCCGCGCGCCGTGCGGCTGGTGCGAGGCGCCGCGGCCGCCGTCACGGACGCCTACATGCGGTCCGCGGTGGACTACTTCGAGGCCACGCGCGCGCGGCCGTCGCTGGCATCGACGCTGCTCATCACGGCGTGGTCGCGGCTGCCGTTCCGCGCCGCCGACTTCGGCTGGGGCCCGCCTGCGGCGTGCGGTCCCGCGGCGCTCCCCGAGAAGGAGGTGGCGCTGTTCCTATCGTCCGGGGAGGAGGGTGGCGGCGGCGTCCGCGTCCTGCTCGGCCTGCCGCCCGCGGCCATGGCCGAGTTCCAGCGCCTCGTGGAGGAGGCGACCGCGGCCTGAAGGACGACAAGATGACGAATCCGCATGCTTGCATGGATACGACAAGATGACGAACACTTGTTTGTGTTGTGTTGATGGCGCCTATGTTCTAGTGAACTCCTCGTTAAATGACGACATACAGTGTTTACCATTTTAATGAAGGCACAATAGTTGAGCCTAGAGCCTATATGCCTTTCTGCCTCCAAAGCACGGTAGTTCAAGAGGATTTGGAAGGGAATTGTCAAGTTCGGCACCAACTTTATTTGGACTTTGCTACAGCATCATGCGCAGGATTCCGGCATGCACACTTGTAGCATAGCCAATTTGAGTCGAAAAAAAAAGCCTCGGCAACCTCTTCACCGACTTAGGCGCCTTTGACTCCGTCGCCGCCACCACTCTGCAAGCGCCATCTTCTCTAGCTCTGGTGAGGTCGCCCACCGCTATCTTCTCTAGCTCCGGCGACCTTCCCGCACCTCGGTCTGGACGGACAGCCCTGTCGCCGCTAGGGCTCCCTAAGTTGCTCGTCGGCCTTCCTCATTGCCTATCTTACCTACCTTGCTCCCCCTAGCTGGCCGAACATTCTATACTCTACCGGAGTTGGAGAAGACTGGGGATAGCTTATCAGAATCCTAGCTCGCCGGAGTTGGAAGAGAAGGAGGAGGCCTACCTGATGGTCTAGTGGATCATATGTCATCGCGCGCCGCATTCGCCATTGCTACACGTGGGATGTGGCAGGGGGAGTAGTGGGGCTGATGTGAGGAGGGGTCCCCAGCGCCAGGGCGGAGGCCACCATCGTTCATGAGATAGATAGATAGATAGATAGATAGAGAGAGAGAGAGAGAGAGAGAGAGAGAGGTGCGTGCAGTCTGAAGCCTCATAGCTTGCGCGATTAGTAGCATTACCCATTTTATTGAGGTTTCAATAAGATACAAAAACTCATTTTTGCCACAACTTGGACCTCCATTCTCTAGAAGATGCCAAAATCGAGGGACGTTCATCTAGAGTGAGATGAAAGTCTAGCGTGGCAGGCGTCTTCTATGCGGTGGGACCAACATGTGTTATAGCCACGTGTTGAAGTTCTAGAGCGCAGGAGTTGCATCATCACACACTACATATTTGAATTTCAATAATATCTCTCATTTTGAATAGAGGCAACTCAATCTAATTGCCTCTATAAATCAGTTCAAAACGAGCCATCTATAAAATGTATTTGTACATACAATTGTATTTCTGGTCGTCTCTATTTTACAAATGGATTTACAGAGGCGGCTGAATTTAGAGCCACCTCTAAAAATCAAACAAATTTGTGCAACTGTGCAATTAGCGAGATACAGGAGAGGGGGCTTAACCCCCCTCCCCCCCCAATACACACACGATGCAATGGCAGCAACCGTGCAATTAGCAAGATACAGGAGAGGGGGGCTTAACCCCCCCACCCCACACACACACGATGCAATGGCAGACCCAACTTGCGAATTAAGGTAGGACGAACTTAGACTACAAAATTTAGTCTACCACTTTAAATTTAACAGGGGAAATCTTAAACACCTCCTTATGACAAAATCACAGATTAATCAATAATCAGTTAATATATATGGGGCGAACTAAAACAATATACCAGGTGTAATCATACAATAAAAATCTGGTGAGAAAACAATTAGCTGATGGTTCGGAATCTATTGCAAATTGCAATCAAGGTAAACATAATGTGAGCTAGCTGCTATGTTTTGTAATGTGTCACAGAAGAAAGAAAAAAGAAAGAACACTCTGCACAATAAGGCTGTCTTCAACAAAAAATCTATTGCAGAATTTTCCAAAATGGCTCTCCAACACAGTATCTATAACCTCCAACAGAGTATCTACATGGAAGATGTAACCTAAATATGAGTATCCTCTCTCCTGGAAAGAGTTTTCTTTTGGGTATTGCCGCAGGAGAAAACCAAAAATAGGTATTGAAACTTTTACCCACAGAGCGATACTCAAAGGACGAATAAGTGTTGTATTTTAGGTCGCGGTTGTTGAAGACCGTCTATACATAACACAAGTTTAATTCCTTCCGTAGTTTAATTCACCACATACACATAGTTAGAACTTCTTTCAACTATAGTATAACCTACGCACTGATTTAAAATACATATGTATTACCTTTTTTTTTTGAGAACTACGTGGCAGAGCCGGAAATGGGGCAAAAATTTTTTGCTCGGCCAACAGTACACTAACAGATTTTGCTCGTTTTACAAGTACACTAATAGAACAATTTGCTTCCTAAGCCCTGGATCAGCAACAATTTCATCCATATTGAGTTCAATCCGTGGTCGTTTTTCTCAACCCGGCTCTCTCTAGTTCCGGCACTAGCATCTTTCTTACCAAAATACTTCTCCATTCTAGTCTAGGCTTGTATGCGCTAGAAATTAATAAAAAACCGTATACTGAGAATCCTCGTTCGCACAAAAATAAGGCATGGGAGCTGGGGGAATCGAGATTTGGGAATTGAGTGGCCGAGGCGCCGAGCTGCAGCTGCTGTGCGCGCACGCCGGTGTGGTCAGTAGATCGCCGGAGGACGGACCGGCGGAGGCTGGCCAAGCAGCCAGCACCGGTCGGAATGGACCAGGACAGGAGCGTGGCACGCGCTGTGGCGCGGGGGCTTGACTACAAGCCAATTCGCGTGTATGTATTATCTGAGACTAATAAATGAAATGACGACAAAAATTTTGTATCGACAATCTAGAGATAATCTAGAGTTGACCTATGCAACTGGATATGATCACTCACAGCACACATGCATGCACCGATGCACGCACGTACATATGGTGAGGTCTCTAGTCAACCTCTAATAACTAAAATTCACATCGCGGCGCACAGTATTAACAGAAAGCCAACGACGCTGTTATTTTTTCTTGAATCTTTTGTGTATCATTGTATTAAGATGAAAAGTTTAAACATGCATATGACACGCTTCATAGAGGATAGGACAACATTAGCTCACTAATCATGATTAGCATCGGTGCCCATGTGTGATGTGTTAATTAGTGGGTACGTAATCCTTTCCTTTTCTTTCTGCAGTTCTCACCTCCTCCTGCCAACCATCGGCGACGAAATCATCCGGTACCCGGCGGCGCGGCCTTTGCTGCCGCTGTGCAGGCCGCATATGTTAATTAGTGGGTAATCTTTTCTATCTTGGTGCAGCTCTCACCTCCTCCTGCCAACCATCGGCGACCGGTACCCGGCGGCGCGGCCCTTGCAGCAGCTCTGCAGGCCGCACATCGGCGAGGAGGCGGCGGAGACGTCTTCGTCGGCGTCGGCGCGCTCCATCTGCCAAAGCACGACGAGGAAGGCTTTGACGTCGCATCCGGGCAGCGCGAGCGGGCCCTGCGTCGCGTACCCGTACTCACGCTCCGCGTCGTCCAGCAGGCGGGTGAACAGTGGGTGGTTGGCGCACTCGGCGCGCACCACGAACCGCTCCCGCTCGGGGCCCACGTACACTGAGAAGCACCCCGGCGGCGCCGACGACGACGATCGGCCGGATGAGCCGCCGCTGCCGCCGGCGCTTAGCCCGGACTTGCACCGCTGCAGGGTTCTTGAAATCAGGCCGCTCTTTCTCCCTACCTTGCTCGTTGTCGTTGTCCCCACTGTCGCCGCCATATATGAGGCCTACTTTTTTTCTTGCTTTATGAAACGACCTCGATTTCTGCGAAGGAAAATCCACAGAGCCGAAGTGTAATATGACCATTTAAATCACATTATCCGATAACAGTTGAATACCATAATTCATACATCGAATAAAAGAGTGCAATAGAGAGGTTTACAATAACTTATTACATCGCCACTTGGCGGAATCAGAGTTCATACAGCATATAAAAGCTTGAGGTGCGGAAGCTATCATCTTCGATCCAACTTGAGCATAGGCACGAAAACCTCAATCGCTGTACTCCCCAGATGAGTACTCACTCCTTGAACCTGAAACCAAATTTTCAGTACGATTTGTACTCGCCACACTCCCATCCTATGTATTGCTTTGTGGAAACTGGATGCAATTCTTGGATAAACAAAAAGAAACCTATAAGGCTGGGGTTTTCCTATGCATTTAATCAGGTATATAAATAACAATATATTTATCAAGTTTTAAACACATTCCCAATCCCATCATCCATCACCATCCATATCTGTAGCACCATCCCTACTCCACCAACACCATCTCAGACTTAAGTCGACAAGCCAACTCCCTCTCGGCTTGTCTCAGCGGCCCGCAGCCCTCAACTGGCTCACGACCGAAAAACACACTCAGGGGAAAGGTGTAACAGAACCGACCAATTTGTTAGAGCACAAGCACGTAATTCACCATTAGATAGCAAACTTACATGATTGAGACCTAATAAACCCGGTAGTCATACCGAAATCTCGAAGGATTTCAAACTTTCCGGCATAGCCAAGATCGTAATAAGTTTAGCCGTCACCATTCACAACATACATAGTTCGCACATAGTTTAAAACATCAGAGTTCGAAATAAGTTATTACAACCCAAGTTCAAATTTGAAATAAAGCGAAAGCGATTTAGTTCAAATCCACACCCACCCTTAGTTCAAATACAGTGCCAAGTCCTCAGTCAATATCCAGCAAAAGCATAAGGTAGAGTGGAGTGACCATGCCCAAAGTCTAGTCATCACCCAATGCGGGGTAGAAGCAGTGCTGGCAATACCCATAGTACATCTCACCATCTGCAACAACATGAGAAATAAAACCCTGAGTACGAGAATGTACTCAGCTAGACTTACCCGTCATAAACTAAAAATAAATTGACTCCAAAGAGTATGCAAGGCTATATAAGTTCGGTAGCTGACTCATCAGTTGCAGAAAAGCTTGCATTAAAGAAAGATTTGACCATAACCTTCTAGCATTGTATTTTAATTTGATTAACTTTATCATGCTAAATTAGCAACTGTACTAAACAAGCATGGTAAGAATTATTCAACAAGAATAGTAACCAATTCCGGTTGAGTGCCCTTCAACATCACGGCTCAACCATCTCATCTCTTTATTCAAGTTATTACTACGATGCCGCTGCTCAAGTCAAGTGTTCACTGTCCAGGAACGATGGCGATTATAATCGATTACTAACCAGCTGACGGATATTCCTCACGCAAACCACACTCACCCGCTAAAGTGAGCTACAGATCACCGAAGATTCAATTCGGATAAGTCGCGGGATCAACAGGTACCATCGTATCCAGGAACCGCCCGGCTGCCATATTCAGGGCGACCCTGACCTGGAACTTACTCTCCGCGTAACCCATGGTCTCCTATCTTCTCCAATACGATGCGTACAGCAGGTCGACTCCCGGTCCAAATCAAACTCAGGCTTCGCGGTCGGAACGACTTATCCTTCCAGCTAAATGTGAGGCATAAATTCAATATGACTTGAGGACGTACAACGGACGGGGTCCTAGTTAGACACAGACGGGATAACCTCACCGAACCTCCAGTTCAGTCTTAACACCAATCCCGCCCGGTCTCAATTTATTATCTCCACATGTTTATCCAAGATAACAATGTATTCAACCATTCCGAGTAACCACCTATAACTCGCGGATGACAGGAAATCACTCGACTTCTATCGATCTAGTTAAAGCAGGACTAAGCAGATAATCGCACCTGAAACTAATAGGGTTGAAGTATAACAGTGGCAAGGAATATAAGTAATGCAGCAACGGTATAAAACAACGCCTATAACTTAATGCATCAAACAAGTAAATGACTCAAGTTAGATATTTTGCACAACATAGGGAGAATGCTCCGGGGCTTGCCTTTCAGGAAAGAGCTTGGCTGATGGTCGGGACACTCGGAAAGATCAACCTCGGGATCCTCTTCTGCTGCTATCCCCTGCACCAAGGCTTCCTGCTGGCCTTCCTCTCCTTGTACTCCGAGAACTACCGTTTTGAGCTCTGACGATCCTATATGATGCATGGTACGTATGAATACCACGAATACATAGTAAATACAAAGGTACATGCTGATGTGAATGAATGCTCAGTTGAAGATAAATGACATGATTTTAAAACATATAAGATAAGCACATGTCATCTGCATTCTCTTCTATAATAAATCGTAAACACGCATCGCCTTACAATTTACTTAAATATTAAAAGCAATTATAAACGACCACTATTATACACACTACCCTCTACTAAACCACAACTAATAACAGATTATACACATCACAACTTCAGAAAAAACATTATTACACACATGAAATAATAACTTAAAGCATTATTAATTATTTAAAAGAAATCAGGGTAGAACTGCACATGACTTTAGACTATTCAAAAAATTCTGTAAAAATGACAGGAGCTTAAGCATGCCTAATGTAGAGTATCATAAAAATTTCAGGTCAAAACAGTAAGTACTTTATCCTACACAAAAATGACAAGGCAGTATAATTTAAAGGACATAAAATACTTTGTATATAGAAAAATGTCAAACAACAGATCTTAGACTACTCTTAGCTTTAGATTGACATAAAAACATTCTCCAAAAAGTTTCATGCACAAATCATATATATATTATTTATTATGAATTATTTAAAATCTACTTGAAATAGGCACCATAAATAGACTTTACAATATTTACATATGACATAGCCTCACAACATTTTTCACAGATAGAGCATGACATAGCAAGACTAACAAACTTGGTTTCACATTTTTCTGAGCAACAGAGAATTACTTATGCATTTTCTAAGATAAAAGCAATTAATAGGGAGAAATAAATCTATATAGAAAAGTATCACAAATTTCATATTTCATATTTTTTATGCATAGATCTTCTCATAAGAAAAATACTGCAAGTTGAACCAACTCATTTAGACTAAAAATGAGGAAGATATGATTTTTCAAAGCTTTTACAAAAATCTAGAAACAGATTCTTTAAAACGAAAAAGAAAAACCGTTTTGCACCGGGAACCCTGGACTTTTTAGAAATTAACCGAGCCCTATTTTAAAACTCTCTGAGTCTGGCCATTTTGCACTTAAGTCTAGGAAAGATTAACATATTCTACCCTGATCCACGTCGAGGGGAAAGGTCGCCGGCGGCGAGGTCACCGGCCGGGCTACGGCCACTACAAGACTCAGCTCGACAGCGCGAACTCGATGGTGTAAGAGATGTAGGCTATTAGTGCGATTTTGACCGACGTCCACGTGCGACGGCGGACGGCGGCGAGGGTCGGCGGTGCGCCGGCCACCAAGGGCCACGGCGGGTCGCGAGGACTAGCCTACCAAGTACAGCAGGCTAAGGCGACTCGGATTAACAAGAAAACATGAAGAGATGTTGGCCGGAACGACGACGGTGATGCCTGCCGGCGAGCGGCGGCGTGCATGTCGGCGGTTCAACGACTGCCGGCCAACTCCGCCCAAATCAAGGCCCAAGAACTATCCTGCGACCTAATTGAAGTCGGGGCAACTCGATTGCACTAGCACATGAAAGGTCCATTGGAGTGAGCTCCGTGCAAGCGGCCGACGAGCGGCGGCGCGACCCGCGATGGCGGTCGACCAAAATCCGACGAACCCTAACCCTAATCGATCCCATAAACTACACCAACCTATTCTACTCATGCAGGCGACCACGATGCGCAAGATAAAGGAGGAAGAAAGGGGTTGCTGGTCATGGCGGACCGCTCGGAGGTCGACACGGCCATGGCCGGCGGAGGGGAAAACGGTCGATTCGGTCTCTACCTGGGTTCTCGGGGGCAGTGAGCGTGCGCAAGACGGAGCGTTGGCGAGCTCTGGGAAGAATGTGACAGGGCTATGAGGTGCGGTGGCGATGCGAGCTTCGGGGCGGCGGCAATGGCGGACTCCGAGCGTGCTCGAGTTCTGGCGAAGGGAAATGAGGCGAGAGGGAGCGTCTGGAGATGGGGAAGAGAGTGAGGGAGAGAGTGACGCGGTCTGGTCGCCTTGAAGCCGGCGCTCGAGCTCGGACAGGCGAACCGCGGCATCGGGCATCGACGCGCGCGTGGCACGCATGCGAGCGGAGCGGGGCCGAGCGGGGGGGCGCGTGGGCGACAGTGGGGTCGGGCGAGCGCGAGCGTGTGCGGCGCGTGCGAGCGGGGGCCAAACAGCGGGCAGCGGCAGCGTCCCGGCATACGGTCGCCGCGTGGCCGGCGTCGGTCGTGACACCGTCGCGAGGAAGAAGAAGAGAGGGAAGAAGAAGAGACTGGTAGGTGGGTCCCACTGCGCCAAGATTCGTGCAGAACTTGATTTACTCTATATTTTCCAAAATAATCCGAATTTGAAGAAACTTGTAAAAGATGAAATGTTGCTCTCAATGAGTAGAACATTTCACTTTTAATCATCAAAGCCTAATTCTTCCTAGAATTTGAAATTCAAAAATGGGGATTTAAAAATCCATTTAAAATTAAAAGAAAAACATTTTTATAAACTATTTTTGATATTTTTGACCCACTTCCAAGTCTTTTCATGAAATGACCCAAAAATAAGTTTTGCTCCAAATAATTTTCTCTACAAACTTCATTTAACACTCAACCTCAAATAAGCAATCTATCACATAGCTCTAGTTTAAATCAAAGCAAGCACATTGTTCATTTTATCATTTCATGTAAACAATGACTATGCAAAGAGATGATTATGCTCATGATATGCAAGATAATGCATGCTTAACACCATAGTGTTATATCCTTCCCCCCTTAAAGAAATCTCGTCCCAAGATTTGAGTAGACTAACCATTCTTTATGAAAATCGAGATATACTTCTTTTAAATAGTCCTCGGTTTCCCAAGTGGTATCGCTATCGTCATGATTGCTCCAAGAAACCTTGTATTGCCTGACCAGACGATTTCTGGTCACTCTGTCTTTGATATCCAGGAGTCTCATAGGTTTCTCTTCATAAGTTAAATCTGAACTTAGCTTAATGTCTTTGACTTTAACGGCTTCTTTGGTTGGAACACGTTGACATTTCTTGAGTTGGGATACATGGAAAACAGGAAACACTGCACTCATCTCTTCAGGAAGTTTGAGCTTATAGGCCCACAATCCTTTTCTTTCTACTATCTGATATGGACCGACATAACGAGGTGCCAATTTCCTTTTAACACCAAAACGTTGCACTTTCTTCATAGGAGAGACCTTCAGATACACATAATCACCAATATTAAAAACTAGAGGTCTTCTTCTCTTGTCAGCATAACTCTTCTGACGAGATTACGCAGCTGCTATGTGTTGTTGAATTGTTCAAACCTGCTCTTCAGCTTCTTTAACAAAGTCAATACCATAATATCTTCTTTCTCCAGGTCCTACCCAATTCACAGGCGTTCTACACTTTCAGCCATACAGTGGCTCAAAAGGAGCCATCTGTATACTCTCTTGGTAACTATTATTATAAGAGAATTTTGCCAAAGGTAACCATTTCTCCCATGAACCCTTGGATGATAAAACACAAGCCCTTAAGAGATCTTCAAGAACTTGATTCACTCTTTCTGTCTGACCTGAAGTTTGAGGATGATAAGCTGTACTACGATTCAGCTTTGTCCCCAAATCCTTCTGCAAGTGATCCTAGAAATGAGCAGTAAACTAAGACCCTCGATCAGATACAATTGTTTTAGGAATTCCATGCAAATGAATGATCTCCCTGAGATAAATATCAGCATATTGAGGCGGTCGATAATTTGTACGAACTGGAATAAAATGCGCACTCTTGGTAAGTCGATCAACGATTACCCAAATAGAGTCATGCCCTTTTGGAGTTGTGGGAAGTCCGGTAATGAAATCCATACTGATATCTTCCCATTTCCATTCAAGAATCGGCAACGGTTGAAGCATTCCAGCTAGCTTCAAATGAACAGCCTTTATGCGACAACAAATGTCACACCGTGCGACATAAGCTGCAATCTCCTTTCTCATTTTTGTCCACCAATAACGAGCCTTCAGATCATGAAACATCTTACTACTGCTAGGATGAATAGATAACTTCGATAAGTGAGCTTCATCCATGATTTGATTTCTGAGTTCTCTATCTTTTAGTACGACCAGACGATTATCAAACCATAAGATTCCCTTCTCATCTACTCTAAAATGCTTGATTGGCTGTTTCAACATCTTCTCCTTGATATGACCTATACACTTGTCAGTTTTCTAACCCTCGATGATCTTGCTTTCAAGCGAGCAACTAATTTGGATGCTACGCAGCACAACAGGATGCATGAGGCCAAAACCATCTGCTAACAAAGGTTGAATAGCATGGCAATGTGATTTTTGACTCAACGCATCTGCGACTATGTTTGCCTTGCCTGGATGATATAAGATCTCCGTATTGAAGTCCTTGATAAACTCCATCCATCGATGTTGCCTCATGTTCAACTCGAGTTGGGTAAAGATATACTTCAGACTCTTGTGGTCCATGTAGACTTTGCAGAAATTACCCAGCAACTAATGCCTCCAGATTTTTAGAGCATGCACAACAGCTGCAAGCTCCAAATCATGGGTCGGATAATTCACTTCATGCTTCTTCAACTGGCGGGAGGCATAAGCTATGACTCTCCCTTCTTGCATAAGCACACATCCCAAACCGGTTTTTGATGCATCACAATATACATCAAAAGGTTTCCCTAAATCTGGTTGCGCAAGAACAGGAGCAGTGGTCAACGATTCCCACAAGGTACGAAAAGCCATTTCATACTCTTTTGTCCAAATGAACTTCTTCTCTTTCTACAACAGATTTGTCATAGGTTTGGCAATCTTTGAGAAATCCGGAATGAAACGACGATAATATCTGGCTAGACCAAGAAAACTCCGAACTTCACGCACAAAAGTTGGTGCTTCCCAATTCATAACCTCTTGTACTTTGCTCAGATCTACTGAGATTCCCTCATCAGATAGAACATGGCCAAGGAATTGAACTTTCTTGAGCCAAAATTCATACTTGCTAAACTTGGCATACAACTTATGTTCCCTAAGCCTTTCTAGAACACTCCTTAGATGCTCTGCATGATCTTCTTCATTTTCTGAGTACACTAAGATGTCATCAATAAACACCACCACAAACTTGTCTAACTCAGGCATAAATACGGAATTCATCAGATACATGAAGTATGCAGGAGCATTTGTTAAGCCAAAAGACATAACAAGATACTCATACAATCCATATCTGGTAAAAAAGTGGTCTTAGGCATGTCTTCCGGTCTAATCTTGATCTGATGGTAACCAGACCTAAGATCAATCTTGGAAAACACTCTCACCTTGGATAACTGGTCAAATAGAATGTCAATACGGGGTAACGGATACTTGTTCTTGACGGTCACAGCATTGAGTGGACGATAATCCACGCACATCCGTAGAGATTTGTCCTTCTTCTTCTTCACAAAGATAGCAGGACAACCCCATTCTGACACACTTGGGCGAATAAGACCCTTATCCAACAATTCTTTCAACTGATTTTTGAGCTCTGCCAATTCATTTGGTGGCATCCGATATGGTCTCCTAGAGATTGAGGTGGTGCCCGGTAATAACTCAATGCGAAACTCAACATCCCTATCGGGTGGAAGACCCGGGAGCTCTTCAGGAAAAACATCCGGAAACTCACACAAGACAGGAATTTTGGGAAGAGGGGTCACACGAGTAGAATAGGATACGCTCTCCAGCTTAAACTTTCGGGGTAACGACACTTAAAAGGTACCCTCCCCAAGAGGATTTCTGATAGATAGCATCCTATTACCTGTATCGATCACAGCACCCCAGAATTTCATCCAACTCATCCCCACTATCACGTCCACTCCTAAGCCAGGTAGAACTATCAAGTTCTACTAAAACCTCCACTTATCTAGATCTAAGGTTGCACCTTGAACTATCTGCTTAGTAATTATATCAGCCCTAGCTAAACTAACCTTGAATTCAATACTCAATTCAAGTATCTTTTGGTCATGCTTCTGTGCAAATGCTTGACTCATGAAAGAATGTGATGATCCAGAATCAAATAAAACAGCGGTAGGGATTTGATTCATAGAAAATATACCCGCAGTCACTGGTTCACCAGCAAGAATCTCCTCAATAGAGGTGTTGTGCACACGAGCTTGGTATGGGGCCTGTGCTTCTTGGAAAAAGGGAAATAACGAGCAAAGTGTCCTGTCTGGTTGCAGTTGTAGCATGGTCCATTAACAGGTGTCTTGTTAGCACTGGTTAAGCTGCTCTGTCCTGCTTTCCCCTGTGGAGCAGGAACTTTGAATGCTCTGTGATGCTTCTACGGATTCTTAGCTAGATAAAGTTTATGTCTTTTCTACTGCGGGGGCCTGAACCTCGCCCCAGACATAGGTGGACGATACGACGTATGAAAAGCAGGTGCGGCTCTTGCCTGAGAAGAACCACCTCCATCATGTGCTCTCTTGCGACTCTTGACGGCAGCATGGACATTGTTACTATTTTCTTGCATAATACAATCATTCAGGAAATCATTGAATGTAACATGGGTAGAAGTGCTCATGGTTTTCATCAACTTGGAACTCAAGCCTCTCTTGAAACTAGCTATCTTGTTCTCATCATTGTTAACAAACTCAGGGGCATACCGACTCAAGGTATTGAAGGCGTGCAGATACTCCTTCACTGTACGAGTCCCCATAGTAAGTGACAGAAATTCAGTCTTCTTCGTAGCCATCAAACTTGGAGGAATGAAATTCCCCTGAAAAGCACGTACAAAGCGGTCCCAAGTAATAGGAACACCCTGCTGAAAGGTGGTACGATGTTGCTTCCACCACGTCCCCGCTTGTCCCTCAAGTTGATGGGCTGCATACTCCGCATTCAGTTCTTCTATTAACCTTAGAAGACGAAATTTATCTTCCATGGTGTTGAGCCATTCATCTGCTTCAAGCGGTTCAGGGGCATCTTTAAATACAGGAGGTTTAGTGTCCTGAAAATCCTTGAAGCTGCTATGCTGATTTTGCTGAGGACCCTGACGAACATCACGGGCTAAACTTTCATGAAGAAGCTGCTCCACATTGCACTGGCTGCCCAAGAATTGAGCAAACAGCTGCTCCGCATTAGTCAGAGGTGGGGGTGGTACACCACGTGCAGTATTATCGGCACCCTCTTCAACACCACCACTACCACTACCACCCGAACCACTACGGGTAACCGGCATCTGTATATTTCAGCAATAAGTATTTATTAGGTGAATGTTGTCATAATAAGAGGTGAATGTAAAAATCATGCCAAACTGAATTTATCGAGAGGAATAAATTCGCACAATAAATAGAGGCATAATAATTCCAATTTTCACATCACAACATCACTAATAATATTACTTCGAGCCATCGCAAAGCATCTTACAACATCCATATTTTGCTAGCATACATACACTGGACTTTTAATGGTGTACGGATATCGCCACATCAAACACCATGTTCCAACATTACATCAAAGTCTCAATAGCGTGCAAAAGGGTTACATGACCACCCGACAGGAACGCAAAAGAACAACTAGAGACTAGCGATCATCAACAAGACTACTCTCCATTGTTGCTACTCTCACTAGAAGCACCGTCCAAAGCCTTCCTAGCTGTTGCTAAGGCTGCTCTGAGCTGACGGATCTCTTCCTGCTTCCTATGCACCTCCTCGTGAAGACTAGCATTGTAAGCACGAACACCCTCCACTTCCTCTAGCACCTTCTGCTGACAGATGTTAAGACGATGAAACTCGGACCAGGCTTCATCCCTAGCCTGAGCCATCTTCTGGCTCCTGAACAACATTGTCTCGATGTTGAGACACACGGGCTACCTCCTCTCGTGAGTGCTGAAGCTCACGTGTCAACTCACGCTTCTCCTTGCGTGCATCAGCTCGAGCCTCCTTGAACTCCTCACTCAGCCGAAGTGCCTTAGTCTCCATGTTGACATAGGCCCTCATCACTGCAAACATAGCACTCATGGTAGGTGTGTCACTGCCCTACGCCTCATTAGGACCTGCCTCTAGTGGTTTTCCTTCAGCATGTGGCCACCTAGAAAGGCGGTTAGCAAAGGGAAACACACCATGAAAAGCCTGGGCAAGCTGGTGTGGGATCTCCTCCATCAGGTGGTCCACCACGTCAAAGGCTGCAAATGTGGCACCCGTCTTGGCAGTCCTGCCCGCACCAAAACAGCGCCACCCAACCTAGTGGGGGTCACCGCCCAAAGATGGTACAACTACCTCCACCCGAGCCTCTCCATAGTTCACCAAGTTATCCTTGTCCCAGTAGTAGTGAGGCTCCATGCCCACCGTGTACCCAGCGTTGGAGCGAATTCTCCAAAGAAGGCTAGGCATGGCGTGCTCCTCAAGAAAAGTGTCCACCTCCCTTGGCACCGACTCACGGACAGCCAAAGGACCACGGGGCACTCCTCCTCCAGTGGACTTGCGAGCAGTCTGCTTGATTCTCGGCATCTGTCCAAAAGTTGTATATCCCATGAGTTTATAATTTTAAGGAAATGAGACAATTTATTTATAAGGGAAGGAACCATGAATGTATGAATAAGCAATTTTAACCATGATGCATGCACGTTACATACGTCCTCATGAAATAATAGTCTAACGTGCTATGCGGTGGCATACATCGTTCTTTCATTTATACGTAACTACTTCGTTCTACCGTTCACGCGGTTAGTGTACCTGCAGAAAATTCATTTCAGCCCATATCCCATATGAATGCAATTCAACGTAAAAATTCATGCACCTTCCGAAGAAGGTGAAAACACCGATTACTTACTACCCCAACAAGTCGCGCAGAAGACGACACCGCCAGAAGACGGTCCCAACATGGGATACCTTCATATAAACATGTGTGCAACATTTGAATAATCCGGCATCAATAAGCACTCCCCTAGACTGGCATTGCATCAAATCATGCTCTCACAGCTCACACTTACCAGGGCATAGAGGCAATTTGATCCATACATTACCACTCAAGTGAATGGCACCTATACGACTCCGTCATTGTATAGGCAACGACAAAACAGAAAATATGATGCAATTTCCCCAAGTTAGTACTTAATTAAGCCACCTGAATTCCTATTGGGCATAAAGGATATGACCACTGGCACACTCTAAATTTTTCCAAAACCATAGATTTGAACACCTATGTATAGCTATACATTTTGTAAATACTTTTCGCAAACAAAAACTCTTTTTATTTTAAATACTTGTGAATAGTAATGCTAAACCTTGCTCCGATGCTAGCTGTAATAGAACCGACCAATTTATTAGAACACAAGCACGTAATTCACCATTAGATAGCAAACTTACATGATTGAGACCTAATAAACCCGGTAGTCATACCAAAATCTCGAAGGATTTCAAACTTTTCGGCATAGCCAAGATCGTAATAAGTTTAGCCGTCACCATTCACAACATACATAGTTCGCACATAGTTTAAAACATCGGAGTTCGAAATAAGTTATTACAACCCAAGCTCAAATTCGAAATAAAGCAGAAGCGATTTAGTTCAAATCCACACACACCCTTAGTTCAAATACAGTGCCAAGTCCTCAGTCAATATCCAGCAAAAGCATAAGGTAGAGTGGAGTGACCATGCCCAAGGTCTAGTCATCACCCAACGCGGGGTAGAAGCAGTGCTGGCAATAGCCATAATACATCTCACCATCTGCAACAACATGGGAAATAAAACCCTGAGTACGAGAATGTACTCAGCTAGACTTACCCGTCATAAACTAAAAATAAATTGACTCCAAGGAGTATGCAAGGCTATATAAGTGGGGTAGCTAACTCATCAGTTGCAGAAAAGCTTGCATTAAAGAAAGATTTGACCATAACCTTCTAGCATTGTATTTTAATTTGATTAACCTTATCATGCTAAATTAGCACCTGTACTAAACAAGCATGGTAAGAATTATTCAACAAGAATAGTAACCAATTCCAGTTGAGTGCCTTTCAATATCACGGCTCAACCATCTCATCTCTTTATTCAAGTTATTACTACGATGCCGCTGCTCAAGTCAAGTGTTAACTGTCCAGGAACGATGGTGATTATAATCGATTACTAACCAGCTGGCGGGTATTCCTCACACAAACCACACTCACCCGCTAAAGTAAGCTATAGATCACCGAAGATTCAATTCGGATAAGTCACGGGATCAACAGGTACCATCGTATCTAGGAACCGCCCGGCTGCCTTATTCAAGGCGACCCTGACCTCAGACTTACTGTCTGCGTAACCCGTGGTCTCCCATCTTCTCCAATACGATGCGTACAGCAGGTCGACTCCCGGTCCAAATCAAACTCAGGCTTCGCGGTCGGAACGACTTATCCTTCCAGCTAAATATGAGGCATAAATTCAATATGACTTGAGGACGTACAATGGACGGGGTCCTAGTACGACACAGACGGGATAACCTCACTGAACCTCCAGTTCAGTCTCAACACCAATCCTGCCCGGTCTCGATTTATTATCTCCACATGGTTATCCAAGATAACAATGTATTCAACCATTCCGAGTAACCACCTATAACCCGCGGATGACAGGAAATCACCCGACTTCTACCGATCTAGTTAAAGCAGGGCTAAGCAGATAATCGCACCTGAACCTAACAGGGTTGAAGTATAACAGTGGCAAGGAATATAAGTATTGCAGCAACGGTATAAAACAACGCCTATAACTTAATGCATCAAACAAGTAAAGGACTCAAGTTAGATATTTTATAAAACACAGGGAGAATGCTCCGGGGCTTGCCTTTTAGAAAAGAGCTTGGCTGATGGTCGGGACACTCGGGATGATCAACCTCGAGATCCTCTTCTGCTGCTATCCCCTGCACCAAGGCTTCCTGCTGGCCTTCCTCTCCTTGTACTCCGAGAACTACCGTTTCGAGCTCTGACGATCCTATATGATGCATGGTGCGTATGAATACCACGAATACATAGTAAATACAAAGGTACCTGCTGATGTAAATGAATGCTCAGTCGAAGATAAATGACACGATTTTAGAACATGTAAGATAAGCACATGTCATCTGCATTCTCTTCTATAATAAAATCGTAAACACGCATCGCGTTACAATTTACTTAAACATTAAAAGCAATTATAAACGATCACTATTATACACACTACCCTCTACTGAACCACAACTAATAACAGATTATACACATCATAACTTCAGAAAAAGCATTATTACACACATGAAATAATAACTTAAAGCATTATTAATTATTTAAAAGAAATCAGGGTAGAACAGTAACATGACTTTAGACTATTCAAAAAATTTTGTAAAAATTACAGGAGCTTAAGCATGCCTAATGTAGAGTACCATAAAAATTTCAGGTCAAAACAGTAAGTATTTTATCCTACACAAAAATGACAAGGCAGTAAAATTTAAAGGGCATAAAATACTTTGTACATAGAAAAATATCAAACAATAGATCTCAGACTACTCTTAGCTTTAGATTGACATAAAAACATCCTCCAAAAATTTTTATGTGCAAATCATATATATATTATTTATTATAAATTATTTAATATCTACTTAAAATAGCCACCATAAATAGACAAAACAATATTTACACATGACATAGCCTCATAATATTTTTCACAGATAGAGCATGATATAAAAAGACTAACAAACTTGGTTTCATATTTTTCTGAGCAACAGAGAATTACTTATGCATTTTCTAAGATAAAAGCAATTAATAGGGAGAAATAAATCTATACAGAAAACTATTACAAATTTCATATTTTATATTTTTCATGCATAGATCTTCTCATAAGAAAAATACTGCAAGTTGAACCAACTCATTTGGACCAAATATGAGAAAGATATGATTTTTCAAAGATTTTACAAAAATCTAGAAACAGATTCTTTAAAACGAAAAAGAAAAACCGTTTTGCACCAGGAACCCTGGACTTTCTAGAAATTAACTGAGCCTTATTTTAAAACTCTCTGAGTCTGGCCATTTTGCACTTAAGTCCGGGAAAGATTAACATATTCTGCCCGTGATCCACGCCGAGGGGAAAGGCCGCCGGCAGTCGGCAATCTCGCCGGCGGCGAGGTCACCGGCCGGGCTACGGCCACTACAAGAATCAGCTCGACAGCGCGAACTCGATGGTGTAAGAGATGTAGGCTATTAGTGCGATTTTGACCGACGGCCACGCGCGACGGCGGACGGCGGCGAGGGTCGGCGGTGCGCCGGCCACCAAGGGCCATGGCAGGTCACGAGGACTAGCCTACCGAGTACAGCAGGCCAAGGCGACTCGGATTAACAAGAAAACATGAAGAGATGTTGGCCGGAACGACGACGGTGATGCCTGCCGGTGAGCGCGGACATGCATGTCGGCGGTTCAACGGCTGCCGGCCAACTCCGCCCAAATCAAGGCCCAATAACTATCCTGCGACCTAATTGAAGTCGGGGCGACTTGATTGCACTAGCACATGAAGGCAAAGGTCCACCGGAGTGAGCTCTGTGCGAGCGGCTGACGAGCGGCGGCGCGACCCGCGACGGCGGTCGACCAAAATCCGACGAACCCTAACCCTAATCAATCCCATAAACTACACCAACCTATTCTACTCATGCAGGCGACCACGATGCGCAAGATAAAGCAGGAAGAAAGGGGTTGCTGGTCATGGCGGACCACGCGGCGGTCGAGACGGCCATTGCCGGCGGAGGGGGAAACGGTCGATTCGGTCTCTACCTAGGTTCTCGGGGGCAGTGAGCGTGCGCAAGACGCGTCTCACGTCAAGGCGGAGCTGTTGGCAAGCTCTGGGAAGAATGTGACAGGGCTATGAGGCGCGGTGGCGATGCGAGCTTCGGGGCGGCGGCAATGGTGGACTCCGAGCGCGCTCGAGTTCTGGCGAAGGGAAATGAGGCGAGAGGGAGCGTCTGGAGATGGGGAAGAGAGTGAGGGAAAGAATGACGCGGTCTGGTCACCTTGAAGTCAGCGCTCGAGCTCGGACAGCCGGACCACGGCGTCGGGCATTGACGCACGTGTGGCACGCATGCGAGTGGAGCGGGGCCGAGCGGAGGGGCGCGTGGGCGGCAGTGGGGTCGGGCGAGCGCGGGCGTGTGCGGCGCGTGCGAGCGGGGGCCAAACAGCGGGCAGCGGTAGCGTCCTGGCGTACGGTCACCGCGTGGCCGGCGTCGACCGCGACACTGTCGCGAGGAAGAAGAGAGGGAAGAAGAAGAGACTAGCAGGTGGGTCCACTGCGCCAAGATTCGTGAAGAAAGTTGTAAAAGGTGAAATGTTGCTCTCAATGAGTAGAAGATTTCACTTTTAAACATCAAAGCCTAATTCTGCCTAGAATTTGAAATTCAAAAATGGGGATTTAAAAATCCATTTAAAATTAAAAGAAAAACATTTTTATAAACTGTTTTTGACATTTTTGACCCACTTTCAAGCCTTTTCATGAAATGACCCAAAAATAAGTTTTGCTCCAAATAATTTTGTCTACAAACTTCATTTAACACTCAACCCCAAACAAGCAACCTATCACATAGCTCTAGTTCAAATCAAAGCAAGCACATTGTTCATTTTATCATTTCATGTAAACAATGACTATGCAAAGAGATGATTATGCTCATGATATGCAAGATAATGCATGCTTAACACCATGGTGTTACAAAAGGTAGAACACTCCACTCTCTAGTCCGGTGCATGCGAAACTCAGGAAAGGTCAATAGCCAAAGGATTTGGCTTATGTATCGATCGATCAACCATACACTCTGCAGAGGTTTCACTAATCCACTAGATAGCCATCTTCGGTGTTGATCACCACCTAGGCAGATTCCGGGTGCCTACTGCCATAGAACGATGCCACTCTACCATTCAGCTCTGGATTGCTAAAACTGTGAAGAGAGCATGGATCCGCTCCCGTAGAGGATGCCATGCCATGTACCCACTCCCGAAGGGGGTGCCATGATCGTCTCGGTAGGGTGTTAGCTCCATCCCATGCATATACCTTCCTATCACTACTCGCCTAGCAGTAGTAGCATCGATCTATCCAGTGGTTCAGCCTTCTCCCCCCATGGAGAGTGAGTAGAAAGCAAGAGATTCCTAAGGTCCGGATACCAGCGCAGCAGTTCCTAAGTTTGACCAAACTGGGATATCTTCATCAGGGTTTATCTTTAACGTGCTACCATGGCACCTTCATCCCGGGCTCCACCTCTTAGAGGATCACACCCAAAGATCACCATCTCATCTCAGTTAGCCCGCCACAGGCTCCTCTCATGGAAATGTCCAGATCCATTCCCCGGTAAGACTTGCTCCAAAAGCTCGTCGTAGATCCCGGCTCGATCGACTCAACTCTCATCCTAATCCCTGCCGTAAACTCCACCCCAAACCCAGATATAGCATCATCAGCTCACATGCCCATCTGATCCATCAACTCATAAATCATCAGCCTGGCACCCTCCAGGCCTTACCAGGGTTCATCACGTTGCATCAAAATGTAAGCGAGTGAAGTATATAAATATAAATATAGCAGATAAGCAAGTGGCTAACATAACAGCGGGTATGCAGGTGAAAGTTTACAACAAGGTAGGGCTCATCAAGTAATAATCTATCATGCAATCCTAACACAGGCAAAGCATTATAGCAGCAGGAATTTAAAACACTAGCCATACAACATTTGCCATGCGTAATGGGATCTACGAGGTTGGATGAGGTGTGGCACCTTAACTGGCGTAGCTGTCGGACTTCTCCTGGTAGTCACTGTCATCAGACTTGTCCTCGCTCGAGCCTTTAACGAGAATTATCGGTCGCGTAAGCGACCCCTATAGATTAGCACAAAGAACAAATGCCAAATAGAAGATCCAAATGCACTCAAACATAGCTTAGATAGATAGGGCTCAATTTATAGAAAATTTAGATATGTGGATCGCATTTTTCAGAGCTCGTATGAATTAGTTATGATTTTCCAGAGATTTTCATGTATCCTGTAAAGGATAAAAGGCTAGTCTTTATCAGGCCGACACAGGGTGGCTCGGGATCCACTGGCAAGTACCCAGTCCATGATCACCACATCCATCATCTTCTTGCCGAAACGATCTCCTCCTCTGTTTCTTTCCCCATGGTGTCAAGGGGTCGATCTCGAAAGTCGGCTCGAGAGCGTGGTCTGTTTCGAATAGGGCCAGTGTATCGAGGGGTCGAGCTTGAGGGTCGGTTCGAGGGCTTGGTCTGTCTTGGTCGAGGTCGGTGTGTAGAGAGGTCGAACTCGTGGGTCGGTGTGTCAAAGGGTCAAACTCGAGGGTCGGTGTGTCGAGAGGTCAAACTCGAGGGTCGATGTGACGAAGGGTCAAACTCGAAGGTCGGTATGTCGAGAGGTCAAACTCGAGGGTCGGTGGGTCGAAGGGTCAAACTCGAGGGTGGGTGTGTCGAAGGGTCAAACTCGAGGGTCGGTGTGTCGAGAGGTCAAACTTGAGGGTCGGTGTGTCGAAGGGTCAAACCCGAGGGTCGGTGTGTCGAGAGGTTAAACTCGAGGGTCAGTTCTAGCGCGTCCATTATCTTTTGCTGAAGCGATCCCCTCCTCTATTCTTTTCCCCTGTTGTGTCGAGGGGTCGCACTCAAGTGTCGACTCAAGCGCGTGATTCGTCTCAGAAGAGATTGGCTCGAGCGCGGGGTCCCCCAAGGTCACATCTTGGGCGCGGGTCATCGGTGATGGCGAGGTTGCCCAACCCGGCACCGTGGAGGTCCTCCGACTTCATTAACTCGACCAATGGCTTTAGGACAACAAGGCGATCACGACGGTGGGCTTCAAGGCGGCGGCTTGGCTTCTGGTGGCGAGCTTCACGGCAGACGGCGGCTCGGTGGCAGCGGCATTTGATGCATCATTCAAACCGAGCCTCTTCAGCTCCAATTTGGCACACAGACATTCGATTGGAGGTACACAGCACCTGTCCAAGGCGCCGGCGGAGACCAAGAGCCACGGCGGAGTCCGCGCGGGCAGCGACTCCCACGATGGAGCTCCGGCGTGTCCACGGGGCACGACAATAGCACCCAGGAAGGGTCTACGGCCTCCATCACCTTGTCCAACTGATGTAGCTCATCACGGCGGAGGTGATCCTCCTCTTCTTGCTCCCGACGGCGGTCGAAGATGGTGAGAACACTGCGGCGCACGGCGGCGCTCTAGCGCTCTAGCGCGCTGGCATGGTGGCTCGGGGTCGGTGCTCCGCGAGGCAATCATGAAGTCAAAGGGCACACGGAGTCCGTCTCATCAAGGCGAGCACGGATCCAAGGTCGATGGAGGGCAGAGCTCAACGGAGAGGCGAATGGGTGGCTTCGCCGCGGCGGCGCTCTGCGCGCGGCGGTTGGCAAAGTGGCGCTCCGGTCCGGCATCCATCCGATGCCGTGGTCCAGGGGGCTTGGCTGGCCTCATGCGTGTGTGCGGTTGTGTCCAGGGAGACCGGCGGAGGTCTCGGGCTTCGCACTCCCAAGGCGGAATGCCTTGACCAAAAAAGCAAGGGCGGAGGTCGTGAAGAAGGGCATGGCAGAGGTGCTCATCGGCGCTGACGCAGATAGGAGGTGCGGTACAATCCAGGCTCTGACGTCCTTATGGCTTCGGCTTGCGGTACGGCCTCCCCTTCTTGCTCCTGGCGCAGCAGCACGGCGGAGCTCCTCTTCTTCTCCAACTTTGGCGGCGGACAACTTTCTCTTCCCCGCCTCCTTCTTCTCCTACCTCCCCTCCTTCTCCAAATTGGGCAGCTAGGGTTGCAATTGGGGTTCCACCGGAGTGTGGCGGCGACTGGGAACCCTAGAGCTCCCGCCCCTTGCTTATATAGGGCAGAGGCGAAGGATTTCGCCCGCAGCCGTGGGTGCTTGTGCAGGGCTGGTCGGCCGAGGTGGTGAGCGGGCGTTGGGCGATGTGAATCGAGCGGCCGAGGCAGATTGCTTCAAGGCGACGCGGGGAACAGCGCCTGGCAATGGTGACGTCAGCGCGAGCGGCCGGTCAGGTGACCTCAGCGGCGCTTACGACAGGCGGGGTCCACGGCTGGTCCCGCCCGTCAGCGGCAGCGGCGGGCGAAGGCGTGGGCGGTGCTTGCTAGGCCGACGCAGCGCGTGGGCGAGCGAGCGCGCGGGCGATTGGCTGGGCCGGTGGGGTCGCTGGGCTGCTCGGACCGGTTGGCTTTTCTTTTTCCTTTTATTTTTCTTTTCCTTTTTCATTTTCAAATACTTTTATATATATATGATGTGCTAAATTTGTATGACAAAGTAGTGGGTATACTTGGCCCTCATAATGTTAGGGTATTATTCCCTTAACATTTATTTGGCAAAATAATTATTATATTGTCATTTTTATTATTCAACACATAAACCAAATAAAATCCAAATCACTCTTTAATGCAACATGATGCATAAACTATTGAGACATTGAAACAAAGCTATTGCAACATTGACATATAACATACGAAACATAGAGCATTGACATGAGACATTGATTAAATTAGAAACACATGAATGCTTTGCATGACATGCTAGGGTTAATGCAAGGTTAAGGGGTATATGATGGCATGTTGCACCACATCACTCAGGGTTTTGTCGAAAAAATTTTATAGCTCGGATTTTTGGGTTGTTACAGTCCTTCCCCCTCATTGGAATCTCGTCCTTGAGATTTAAGAGGTGACATACCCTTCAAAGAGGTAAGGATACTGTAGCAGAAGCTGATTCTCATCTTCCCACGTAGCTTCACGTTCAGTATGATTGCTCCATTGAACCTTGCACATAGGGATAGACTTGCTTCGGGTCTCTTTGGTGTCATAACCCAAAATCTTGATAGGGTGCTCTTTGTACTCTAGAGTATCTTGGATGTCAAGCACATCAATGGTAACTGCTTCTTCTTTTGGTACCCGTAAACACTTGCGTAACTGTAAAACATGGAATACGGGATGAACTCCTGCCAACTGTGGGGGTAGTTCAAGCTTGTATGCAAGCTTTCCAACTCTTTGACAGATGCGATAAGGTCCAACATATCTTGGAGCTAGTTTCCCTTTTACATGGAATCTAACGGTACCACGAAGTGGAGACACCTTGAGACAGACATAGTCCTCAATTTTGAACTCAAGGTCTCGACGCCTTTTATCTGCGTAGCTCTTCTGTCAGCTTTGAGTGATCCTCAAGTTCTCTCTAACTTGAGCTACTCCTTCTTCGGCCTCCTTGATCTTGGCAGGGCCAAAGACTGCCCTTTCACCGGGGTGGTCCCACATTAACGAGGTTCTGCATGGTTTGCCATAAAGAGCTTGAAAAGGCGACATCTTGATACTTGCCTAGTAGCTGTTGTTGTAAGAGAACTCAGCGAAAGACAAACATTTCTCCCAATCTATTCCATATTTGAGAACACTGGCACGAAGCATATTCTCAAGAATCTGATTCAACCTTTCTGTCTGACCATTTGTTTGCGGGTGATAAGCAGTGCTGTAATCGAGATCTGTCCCAATGGACTCGTGAAGAGCTTGCCAAAATTGAGACATAAATTGGGGTCCACGATCCGATACAATACTCTTAGGAGCTCCATGAAGCCTCAAAATCTCCTTGACGTACAAATCTGCTAACTGTTCTTCACGTATCAAAGTTTTGACTGGTATAAAGTGTGCTACCTTCGTCAGACGATCCACTATTACCCAGATGGAGTCATGTCCTTGCGGGGATCGAGGTAATCCCATGATAAAGTCCATGGATATGCTCTCCCACTTCCATTCAGGAACATCAAGTGGTTTGAGTAATCCAGCGGGTCTTCTGTGCTCGGCCTTGACTCTATTGCAGATGTCACATTTGGCCGCATGTCTAGCAATGTCTGACTTCATGCCTTTCCACCAGAAATGCTTCTTCACATCTTGATACATATTTGCACCATCAGGATGGATCCGAGGTCGATGGAGGGCAGAGCTCAACGGAGAGGTGACTGGGTGGCTTCGCCGCGGCGGCGCTCTGCGCGCGACGGTTGGCAAAGTGGCGCTCCGTTTCGGCATCCGTTTGATGCCGTGGTCCAGGGGGCTTGGCTGGCGTCATGCGTGTGTGCAGTTGTGTCCAGGGAGACCGGCAGAGGTCTCGGCCTTCGCGCTCCCAAGGCAGAGCGCCATGACCGGAAAAGCAAGGACGGAGGTCGGGAAGAAGGGCATGGCGGAGGTGCTCATTGGCGCTGGCGCGGATAGGAGGTGCGGTACAAGTCTAGGCTCCGGCGTCCTTGTGGCTCTGGCTTGCGGTACGGCCTCCCCTTCTTGCTCCTGGCGTAGCAGAACGGCAGAGCTCCTCTTCTTCTCCAGCTCCTGCGGTGGACAACTTTCTCTTCCCCGCCTCCTTCTTCTCCTACCTCCCCTCCTTCTCCAAATTGGGCGGCTAGGGTTGCAATTGGGGTTCCACCGGAGTGGTGGCGGCGACTGGGAACCCTAGAGCTCCGGCCCCTTGCTTATATAGGGCAGATGCGAAGGTTGGTGGCCGGCGGACGGCCGATCATGGCTCTGGCTCGATCAAGCGGCCAAGGTGGGGTCTAGGTCACCGGTGGGGTACTCGGTCGGGTCCACAAAGCAGTGGGAGGGAGCTAGCAGCGACTGGGTGGAGAAATCCTTTACGGCAGCGTAGTTCACCGCGGCGACAGCGCATGTGCGTGTGCGCGGAGGATTTCGCCCGCGGCCGTGGGTGCTTGTGCAGGGCTGGTCGGCCGAGGTGGCGAGCGGGCGTTGGGCGATGCGAATCGAGCGGCCGAGGCAGATTGCTTCAAGGCGACGCGGGGGAACAGCGCCTGGCAACGGCGATGTCAGCGCGAGCGGCCGATCGGGTGACCTCAGCGGCGCTTATGACAGGCGGGGTCCACGGCTGGTCCCGCCCGTCAGCGGCAGCGGTGGGCGAAGGCGTGGCGCGGCGCTTGCTGGGCCGCCTTGCTGGGCCGACGCAGTGCGCGGGCAAGCGAGCGGGCGAGCGAGCGTGCGGGCGAGCGGCTGGGCCGGTGGGGTCGCTGGACTGCTCGGACCGATTGGCTTTTCTTTTTTCTTTTCTTTTTCTTTTCCTTTTTCATTTTCAAATACTTTTATATATACATATATATATATATGATGTGCTAAATTTGTATGACAAAGTAGTGGGTATACTTGGCCCTCATAATATTTGGGTATTATTCCCTTAACATTTATTTGGCAAAATAATTATTATATTGTCATTTTTATTATTCAACACATAAACCAAATAAAATCCAAATCACTCTTTAATGCAACATGATGCATAAACTATTGAAACATTGAAACAAAGCTATTGCAACATTGACATATAACATGCGAAACATAGAGCATTGACATGAGACATTGATTAAATTAGAAACACATGAATGCTTTGCATGACATGCTAGGGTTAATGCAAGGTTAAGGGGGTATATGATGACATGTTACACCATATCACTCAGGGTTTTGTCGAAAAAAAATTTTGTAGCTCGGACTTTTAGGTTGTTACACTTTATATATGGCCGCCACCGCCCAAGATGGTGGATGAGTGCACTAAGAAAAGCTGCTGCTGCTGCTTCGAACAGAGCTGATGATCGAGCTGAGCTGAGACGAGCGAGGGCAGATGAGGTTATAAGGAGACACGATCATATCAAGGAGGGAAGCGGCCAGCTGCTAGCCTTGCATATTATGCATGCATGCTCGATCCACAGCTCCAGGGAAAGTGATGTGCAGGATAATAGGCAATAGCAACAGGTATCTAGCTGCACTGCAGATGCTTGTCTATAGGAAGCCTCTATCGTCATTGCTAGATCCACTTGTGCTGACGCAGATTTTGACTTCTTGGGATCTGAGCAATCTGTTAGAGGGTGCCTCTGGCGGCTACGAGAGAGAAGAGAGACCTATGGGTGGCGACGTGTAGTGTGAGTATGACTGTGGACAGAAGGACAAACACAGGAGACCATATAGGAAGAAGGAAAGTGTGGCGTACGCTGAGAAAACAGATCGCATATATATGATATATATAGTGCGGGTATATATATACATATAAGAAATATGAGAATAATGGAAAGCTATGTGTGGCACAGGTACATAGGCAGGCGCTGAAAGGAGCATAAACATGCTCAATAATTGTGTGTACTGTGCTGGCGATGCATGCCTCAGAGGTCAACGTTTGAGTCTATCCTACTAATACACCAAAATAAATAATGATAAGTCCACCCTATAAAACATTTCTTACTAAGAAGGTCTTTCTTCATACATCTATAAATTATATCCAAAGAAACAACTCTATATAAAATCAACCATTTAGATTTCTTTTCACTCTTCTCTCTTTACTCATTCAGATCCAATGACCAATATTACGTGTATGGTCTCCTCATCCCTCCGTACGGTCCTCCTCCTCCCCCCTCCCATTGGCCTCGTAGAGGAAATCATGCACGCGCGCCCGCGACACCGCGCGAGATCAGCGCTGCCGTTTCCTCTTTCCTCTCGTGGTTCACGGCCACGCCATGCGACATCTGCCTCCCTCATATAGATGTCACGGTCTGGCTCCTGGCTCCCACGCCCCAGCCTCCGTCCGCCTCCCGCCCAGCCGCCGTGCGATCATCGCTGACCCATCCGGTTCCCGGCTCCTACCGTCCGACGCCCTAGCCTCCGTCTACCACGACGCGATGTCCACCTGCCGCAGAGACATCGCGGTCCGTTATCCCGCCCCAGTCGCGACCTTAGCCCCAGCCTCCGTCCGCCTCGATGTGACGTCGTCGGCCTGCCGCGTCAGCCGCCGTGCAGTCGTCGCCGCCCCAGCTGCGCCGTGTAGCTGCTCGACGTTCTCTTTCCTACAACCTCTCCGCCCCAGCTGCCGAGCAGCCACTCGTCCAGCCTTTCTGCACTGCCTACTGCTGCAGCGGTCCCATTCCTGGCGCAAAGAAGCACAAGCCCGGGAGGAGGATCCAAGGACTGGCGGTTGTTTCCTGACATGGTACATGTTCTTGGCGTGCTAATTCGATTCAGCGTTTCGTATATCGGCGTAATTGCTATCAGGTGCGTTCTTACAATTTCGGATGTGTGTTGTACTACTGCATGGTTACTTCTGGTGCTTTTGCTGCACTTAGCTTGCTTGCTGCTCTGAACTTCTGATCAGATCATTCAGATAAGATTATGATATACAGCCTTTTGCTTGAGAGGACAGACGGCGGTTTTCTTAAGTTGCTGCGCTTATGGTGTGCGACGCAATGCCTGTGACTGAATACACTTACCCATTCGGATATTCTAACTGTGCATGAAAGTATAAATAATAAATTTAAGCATTTTTTTCAACTCTAGAATTTAGCGCTTGAAATTATTTCTGGAAGATTGGGTCTAGCTTCCTCGATTTTTTCATGCATATAGGAATTGCAGTACTGTTTCCCTTTGGTAGTTAGATTATTTTTCATCTCACGTGTGCAGATCATTTTTATGTCATTTTTCATCCATATAGGAAATGATCTTGCGAGTAGATCATTTTTCATTGTTACTCTTTTCTGAATTGCTTCAATGTTTTTTTGAGAGCTAAACTGCTTCAATGTTTGCCATCTAATACTGTAGGAAATGATCTTGCGAGTAGATCATTTTTCATGGTTACTTTTTTTCTGAATTGCTTCAAATTTGCCATCTAATACTGTAGCTTTGTGATATCTATGAATACCAGTGCATTCCAATGAGATAGCCCTTGGCCACTTGAGAATGGGGACACCAACAGATGGAGGCACTGCATTCAGTGGTATAACAAGACGTCCTTAATTGTTGATTAATTAATGGTGGGTATGCTCTTCCATTTTATTTTTTATGCTTCATATTTTATTTTATTTTACTTTATTTTATATTCAAGTTCATTATTTTAAACCTGTTTTTTTTAATTTGGCCTTCACATATTATTTTATATATCTTATCCCACAAAGGTCACATTCACCGATGACAGGATTCTTATTAGACATTTGGAAGAGCGGCGCAAATGAACATATAGATAATATCTCCGAAGAAATGCAAGATCTACTTAAACTCATAAATTAGTAGGATAGATATATCAGACATGACTTTGTGCCTTGTTATGTATGAATGTTTTTTTGATAATATACATGGTTATATACAGTTGTGTGTGACTTAGACTATCGAAAAATATCGTTGTTTGGTTATTTTCATATGAATCCTAGAATAAACCCGTTGCGTTAGCACGGGCACTATACTAGTATGTGGAAGAAGCACTGCTTGCCGCATGAACATGAGATGAGACACTCAACTAAGAATGTTTTTCTATTTAATTTGGGCCAATTACACAACTGCCCTTGTTCGCTCGTTTGTCCTCATTTTTTAAACTTTGTATGCTTGCCTCTATATTTTGAAACCGAACATACATCCGTTGGATCCCCAAATATTATGGCCGTAAAAAAATGTCTAAGAAAAAATAGAAAAAAAAACAAAAGTGCCCCTTATCCCAATCACACCACGGGCTCACAGCCGGACTGCCCTCCCCTCCTTCGCGGGCGGCGCGCGGGCACACGCCTCGTCGGCGGCGGGGTCGGGCGGAGCGGGCGGCGTGGCGCGGGCGGACGCGCGGCGGCACAACTGATAGCGCAGCGCGGCGGACGGAGGCGCGGAGGACGGCACGTGCGGGTGTAGCGGGCGTCGTATTTCTCTGTTAGTTTAGGCTTTTGGGTTAAACTAGCAAGAACATCAATAACATCGCCTCAAAATCTCAAATTTGAATATATAATGCCTATTTTCACTTTAATAAAACTAACTCATCAACCTCCGGTCCTGTAGGAACGCAGCCGTGCCTGCAATCTTAGGAGACATGAGTATTTCTGGTTCATAGAAAAACTAGTAATAAAAATGCCTCTATATATTGCTATCTCTTTGTTTTTCTAGCACAGGAGTGCATATACATAGATATTATGTGTGAACCAAATTTGGTATAATAGCCTTTTTATCTTTAAATGTTAAAAATAGGTTTGCTAATATACATATCACACCTTCTTACATACTACCCCATAATTGTTACTCCCTCCGTCTCAAACTGTAAGTCGTTCCAAGCATCCTGGAGAGTAAAAAATATCTCAATTTTGATCAAATTTATATGATAATATAATAATATTTAGAATGTCAATTAGAAATCATTGAATTCTTCATTAAATATATTTTCATAATATATTTATTAGATATCATAAATCCTTGTAATTCTTTATATGATCTTCGTCAAACTTAAGATAATTTGTAATTGTTCGGTAGCTTCTTTTGAATTAATAGCCCCTTTGAGATGAGCCATGCAGAGCTGCTGGTACTGTACATGAACAATCATATACTCCTAATTAAAGTCTGATCCAAGTCTGAACTGGTGACGGTTTGCCTAGCCTAGGAATGACCACGACGCAGCGTGCTGAGTTTACAGACAGCACCTGCGTTGAATAATAACAATGCGTACAAGTGTAGATAGACTGTTCCTTCCAAAGACTGTAGATACAGCATTGATTAGATTCATGCTCGCTGGTTGCGTGAAACCTACAGGTGCAGATATGTGTATGCATCGTCGTCTTTGAATTTGCATTAGCCATGCATGTCTGTTTTTTATTTTATGGTTTGACCTGTTCCGTCTTATTTCGTTATCACGTATATATTACCTTAGTACCATAAAAAAGTGTTGATACCAGATTCATGTTCATCAAATTTTCTTCAATTTAAATAGTATTTTTTATAAAATATTCGCAACATTTGTGATAAAAGTATATCTATTTAGTGATACTAATTGTGTACTATAAATTTCATCACTTTTCCTATCCTTCTGTCGTAGGAAATCAGCCTCCTCTATCTTATGACGGCTCGCCTGTTTGATGTGCTTTGTGATGCATGTTAAAACACGTCGAAATCTCTACTATTTGTGATTTTTGCCAACACAAACTTCTTATTTGTCATTGTGATGCATGTTAAAAATTGTCTCTTGTGATCTGTGATAAACATATTGAAATCTATTATCAAATCAAAGAATATATTTGACCATTCGATGATGATCTAATGGCCCTGGATGTCATAAGAAAAGTTAGCTATATTTTTTACGAAAAAATATAGCAACTTCCAAATTTCATATGTTCTTGTATAAACTTAGTCAAAGTTAGAAAAGTATTGACTTTTCAAAAGATGTTGAGATGGACCAATCTTTTTTTTTTTTTTTGAAAAGTAGCCACATGATTGTGGTGAGTTATCTGAAAGCATTAACTGAAAAAAGGTCCGTCCGTCTCAACCTCTCCAGCCGCAAACAATGTTATCTCCCACAATTTTCTTTTTTCAAATGGAAGGCAACCACTGGGTGGCCGGGCTTCAGTTTGACATATGGGAGTAAGCACCATATACATCGTAAAGAAATCAGCCAAGCAATCATTCAGTTATCACGCAAAAAAAAGTATATATACTAGGAGTATGTGCACAATAACAAATATGCATGGTTGCAGCATGTCTTTGCCTCCCTAACGAAAACACGACCACAGGATGCAGATGCAGATAGCATGCATGGATCCTTGTGCTAGACTTAACGTGCGTATCGTCGTGTCCACCAAAAGTGGCAAACATGAGCTTTGACCTCCCATCCCATGATGAGCGCTGACCGATCGGCCCCGGCACGTCCAGTCAAGGAATTTTCTTCAATTAATGGCGCAGGCTGCTGGCCGCGACCCGCGAGGACAAGACGAAGGTCAAATGGTCAATTATTTGTTTGGATGCATGGCTGGTCCTGCACTCGTGCAAAAGAATTGTCAATGGAATCGATGTGCGGCGCACAACAGCGCGCCCTTCCTTGCGCTAGCTGCATCAAAAGCACATCAATTATCTCTTTAGAGAGGTGGCCTTGTCTGGCAAAGGTGCGGTAGGGAAATCTGGGTGTATATGAGATTTCCTGAGGTAATACAAAAAGTCGCTCTGGTCCAAATCGTCCTTTTTTTTTGGAAAACTAGAAACATACCATGCGTTGCTACGTGAATTGCGGATTAGTAGATCATGTGACACTAATGACGTGGACAGTAAAATGATTGTGTGTCTTCCAGCAAGCTCTAGTGTGAAATGAACATCTTTTCTTTCTTCGTAGGCTTCTTCTACCTTAGTCATAACATGAAATGTTTTCTCCCACTCTGATGGTTACATGATCCTATTTATGTCGGCACTCTACAAAGACGCAACACGATCCACTTGCATATTGGGCAACACGGCACTGCATTGGGTATACAAGGTATATATGTCAATGTAAAACCTTTTGTGCGGCATATATCCTTCATTAAAATCATGATTCGCCACTGCCAAGAGCGGTCACCTCTTCATCATGTGCAATTTCGTCTGGAGTTTCTAAATTCATCTTGGTTGGGGCGATGGGCGCATTAGGAGTGAAACTTCTATGGTGCACTCACACATGCCAGACATGGTGCCGAGAAACCTCTATCTTCTCTGTTGTATGATAACTCAAATCTATTTGTAATAGGACTCGAGAGGTATGCTATTAGACTTCTAGTTCTTTTAGAAAGTGAGTGTAAATCCTACTATAGGGGTAAGACTCATAACCAAGGGTAGAGGTATAGGCATCAATCAAGCCAACCCAATGGTCCCATGACCCATCCAAAGGCTAAGAACCAACTAGGAGCGCTCAGAAGGATGAATTAGACTAGACAGTTCTGGTGCACCAGATTCTTGTACTGGCAAGAATCAACAAGTCCTAGAGATTCAAATAAGGTTATGAGAGAGCAAAAATCACTTGTATTGTTTTTTGAAGTTGTGCTTATAGAATTTCTCTGGTCTCAACTTCGTCAAACCCTTATCTCTTGTTATTGCCTCAATGTAGTCATCTAGGGTTTTCTACGCGATGGGACTACGTCGTTTTTAAGACGGTGCAAGCTTGTCATACTCAAGATTCCTTTCAAAGATCCGAGGGCATCTAACTAGGGGTTAGATTTTAACATTCTTCACCCTTCATCCTCATATATATGCTGCTGACTTCTCTAGAAGCACCGCCATGGTGTTGTCTTTGGGGGGCAGCAACCATGCTTTGGACCGCGCCTACTTCTCGTGGAGAGCCATCTTGATCTGCTCCCTCTCCCCAAGTCCCAAAGCTGCTATGTTATGCATGAGTGGTGTTTGCTGTTCTCGCTGAACCTTCCTCTCTAGCCTCTGTAATTCCTGAAAAAAATAATGACGAGCAAACTTTTGTATGATTGATCCAACTGGACATCCACATGCACATACATATTTTGAGATCGAGCATCTCCAACAGTTTGCTAAATAAACTTACCATCTTTAGTAACTTTGCTATTCCACCCCTCCGCGCGCGTCTCCGGCTTCCCATCACGAGCCCGCACGACGCCGCCTCCTTCCCGCGCGCGTGAAGCCCCTCTCCTATATCGCGTGATCTCGCGATCTTCTTCCTCTTGCAGGCAATCAGTTCCTTCTCCGGCCGGCACTCCGGCCAGAGTCACGTGATGCATGCGTCGGCCGTGGTGGGTCCCGCAGGCCGTCGCCCATGACGAAGATCGATCCCGTGCCAAGCCCGGCCACTGTCGTGACGAGAGAAGAGATCGCGAAGGTCGCTGTCGTCACGGGAGAAGAGATCACGAAGGTTACTTAGCAGGGCTCTTCGTTTCGTTAACGGAGCTCTTCGTTTGTTTAGCAGGGCTCTTCGTTCGCTTAGCAAGGCTCTTAGTTTCGTTAGCGGTCTAGGGTTTTTTATTTTACCAAATTCAAATGGCAAACTCTTGGACAGAGTTGATTTTTTTACTTGTCATATATTTTAGCAAGTTATTAAATCATAGATATTTGTCAAGTAAAATTTGGTAAACTGTTGGCCATGGTATTACACGTAAGTTGCGTAAAGGATGAGAGAGAAAGAAAGTCGATACACACAGCTGTGTGACCAGTAGATAGCCAACGAGGAGTCTCTGCTCTGAATGGCACTTACGCATGCATAGCAGTAGAGAAGATTAGAGTTCATACGACAGCACCATTAGCTCACTAATCATCATTAGTTCATGCATGTTCGACCGAGCTAGTAATAATCTTTTCTTTCCTTTCTGCTCATCTCACTTCTCACCTCCTGCTAACCATCGGCGACGACCGCGGGCTGAGCATCCGGTACCCGGCAGCGCGGCCCTTGCTTCCGCTATGCAGGCCGCATATCGGCGAGGAGGCGGCCCCGGCGACATGCTGGCAGCCGCCGTCGTCGTCGTGGGCGTTCTCCATCTGCCAGAGCACGTCGAGGAAGGCGTCGACGTCGCAGCCGGGCAGCGCGAGCGGGCCCTGCGCCGCGTACCCGTACTCGCGCTCCGCGTCGTCGAGGAGGCGCCGGAACAGCGGGTGGTTGGCGCACTCGGTGCGCACCACGAACCGGTCCCGCTCGGGGCCCACGTACACCGAGAAGTACCCCGGCGGCGACGACGACCGGCCGGATGAGCCGCCGCCGGCGGCGGTCAGCCCGGACTTGCACCGTTGCAGAGTTCTTGAGAACAGGCCGCTCTTCCTCCCGACCTTGCTGCCTATCGCCGACGTCGTCGTCGCCACTGTCGCCATAAATCTATCTGACTTTTTCTTCCTTATATGAAATTAGAGTGGAAGAAAAGCCGATGCTGGTTCACAGAGAGTTGAGCTGAGCAGAGACGAGGACGAGGATCAGGTTATATAAGGAGACGGTCGTGGAGGGAACGAAGCAGAGAGCAGCCAGCTAGCTATTTGCTTATGCATGCATGCTTCAGGGCTCCAGGCTAATAGGAACAGTTATCAGGCGCAGCTGTGCTTGTCTATAGGGTAATCTCTATCGTCATAGCTAGATCGACTCGACGCAGATTTTCTTGACTTTTTTTTTTAATTTGGGAGCACAACATGTGATCTGTTATATATGGTTAGGGCGAACTGGTGAAGAACGAAGCTGGCTGCTACGAGGAGAAAATTAAAAAGAGAGATATGGGGCGGCGACGTGTGAGAGAAGGACAAGTACAGGAGAGGCCATATATAGGAAGGAAAGAAAAATGCATGTACGCCAAGAATACAATGGTTAACAACTTGCATACGGTGCCGGTATATATGTAAGAAATTTGTTGCGAATAGAAGGCTGAACTATGTGTGTGTGGCACACTGGCACTGCAGGTACATATGTGTAGGGCTAGCTGCGCATTTTGTTGGCTTTGAGAGGCGCTGAAAGAGCACAAACATGCTCAATATATAATTGTGCGTGGTGGCATGCATCATGCTATCTCTAGTGGTCAACGTCTGCCTGTCTTGCGGTGTATGTGGAAGAAGCTCTGCCTGCATGCTACAAGAGTAGAGATGAGACAGATCAGAGCCAACTAACGACGCTTTGATATATTGGATTTACACCGTGAGTTAACCCGTTTTTCTTTGTCAGTTTAAGCTTTTAGATTAAACTAGCCAGTACATTCATACATCTATTCAATAATATATAGGCCGGAATGTAACCTTGAGATCTGAAGTTCGAATAATGTCCACCGTAATTTAATAAGACTAGTCTATTAACATGTCCACGCAGAAGCTAAGGTATTAATTATAATATTTATTTTTTCTAAAAAACTTCTATTGACATGCCGATGTTGCCATGGCTAGAATCTTAGGAAACATAAGTATTTTCTGATCCATGAAAAATTAGTAATAAAAAACTCCTTGATATATTGCAATTTTCTTTGTTATTTTTGTAATTTTTTTGGTACCTCCGTTTTTCTATGTATTTAGACCTATTATCATTATATCTAGATGCATAGTATAAGAATGTATAAAAAAAACTAAAGCGGCTTATAATTTGAAACTGTTGGAACCGGGTTCCGACAGGTTTAGAGTAAGGATAATTAGCCGGACCAGACAGTCCCTCTCTTGATATTAAATGGGGAAATTATAATGTGGGCCCGAGAGTAGGTGGCACTGCAGCTACCAGAGGACCATCCCCTTATTACACAAGGGGCATGGCCTTTTATAGCGTCTCCCCAGCTCAAGATCGAAAGTACAAGCGCGCCCCCAATGGGAGTTTCAAAACCCTAGACACTGACCCTATTACACGTGGGCCCCTCAGGGGTAGGCTGGTCCACCATTCCCTAGCCACGGCCGCGGGCCGTGGCCCGTCACCACTTGCGAGAGGCCCATTAAGCCCACTAATTGTCCTCAAGCTCCCCAGCTAGGCTCGGCGTGCCGTCCAGGTGAAGGCAGTCTCGGGTCGCCGCCTCCTCTATGCAGAGCCTCCGGGGATAGCGAGGCTTCATCAATTAGCCTCCGCTAGGGCGACGGTCATCGCCGCCGAGCCTCCGCCGTCGATTGGCTTCAAGGCCTCCGGGAAGACTTCCTTGCGGAGATCTAACCTCCGGGGGGAGAGAATCGGCCTCCGCCTGTGCAACGATCGTTGCCACCGGATCTCCGCCATCGACCAGTTCCATGTCCTCCCCGAAGGCTTCCCCCCGGAGATCTGGCCTCTGGCGGCTCCTCTCCGGGACCTGTAGGCATAAGCCAGGTTGATACAGTCGGAACTGTCAGTCAGACATAAGTTGGAGGTAACAAGCCCCTCCGGTCCTGGGGGGCATCCCCAACATTCCCCCCTTGAGGGTTAGGTCCAGCGGAGGCGGGTCTAGCCATCAACACGCTCCTGGCCGTGAGGGCTTTGCTTACCTCCGACTCCCCCTGGCCCGTTGAACGTTGGACCGGAGGCTTTTTGTTTTACCGTTGCTTGGTTTTTAATCTTGTGCATTGATTTGTGTCGGTTCGTCTCCTGCCGTTCGATTCATGGATCATCATGACTGTTGGGTTGAGAAGTCGAGGCGCCGCATCGCTGCCTATATAAAGGGGGTAAGTGGTGAAAATGACCCGTACTCCCCTTTACTCGCCTCCGCGTAGCTTGTTCTGTTACTTATTGCCTCCGCTTCCGTCGCGTAGGTTTCCTTTCTTGCTTGCTGCCTCCGCGTTTGCCTTTGCCTCGGCATCCTGTCGCCGTGGCACCTAAGCACCCCTGTTGCGCACGTTGTCGTCCGTTCTCTGGCCCTTATTCCCGTTTCTAGGGTGTCGGAGTCGGAGGCTTTGTAGATCTTTACGAGCAGTGCATGCTGGCTGCCACGGAGGCTAAGGATCTCGAAGAGTCCCTGTCGAACGTCGAAGCTTCTCCGAGCGAGCTGATGGCTCCGAAGGTTGATGTGACTGAAGCAGAGTTCACCTATTCTTTTGGTCGGAGCCGAATGACTCAAGATATGATCACAGAGCTCGAGGGAAAGGGATTTCTTCCTGCTGGTCATGGACGTCCTCCTCAAGGGAGACCATTCCAAAACCTGAGAAGGATGAAGCTAGTGTTTAGGGATTTCTTCACCTACGGCCTTCACATCCCGAGCTGCAACTTCCTCCGGTATGTTCTTGAATGGTTTGACGTGCAGCTTCACCATATGACTCCCTATGCTTTCCTGAATATGAGCAAGTTTCTGTAGGCTGTTGAGTCTTACGGGGGAGAGTTAAGTGTGAATACCTTTGCTGAGTACTACGAGCTACAAAAGCAACCATGGTATGTTAGTGGCAAGTTGGCTCAGTTTGCTTCTTGTAGTTATATGGCCAAGAGAAACTTGGGTAAGGGTAAGGAGAAGATTGCAATTTCATGGTGTCGGAGGGGGTAGTATGTGTGACAGAACCGACCAATTTATTAGAGCACAAGCACATAATTCACCATTAATTCAGCAAATCATATGATTGAGACCTTATAAACCCGGTAGTCCGTGAAATCTCGAAGGATTTTAAACTTTTCTGGCACGACCAAGATCGTATTAGTTTAGCGATTCCATTCACAAGTACACAGTTCGCACATAGTTTAAAACATCATCGGAGTACGAAATAGAGTTATTACAAACCAGTTCAATTTCAAATAAAAGCGGAAGCGATTTAGTTTAAAGCCACACACGCATTTAGTTCAAATACAGTGCCAGGACCTTGGTCCACATCCAGCAAAAGCATCAAGTCGAGAAGAGTGACCATGCCCAAGGTCTAATCATCTCCCAAGGCGGGATAGAAACAGTTCGGACAATAACCATAAAGCATCTCACCATCTGCAAAAACATGGGAAATAAAACCCTGAGTATGAGGATGTACTTAGCTAGACTTACCCGTCAAAAACTAAAATAAAGTGACTCCAAGGAGTATGCAAGGCTGTATAAGTAGGATAGCTGACTCATTTAATTGCAAAAAAGCTTGCATTAAGGAACAATTAATAAGAACCTTCTAGCAATGTATTTTAATCTGATTAACCTTATCATGCTACATTAGCACCTGTACTAAACAAGCATGGTAATAATTATTCAACAGAAAGTAACCAATTCCGGTTGAGTATCTTTCCACCTCGAGAGCTCAACCATCTCATCTCTTGTTCAAATTCTTACTACGATGCCGCTGCTCAAGTCAAGTGTTCACTGTCCAGGAACGATGGCGATTATAATCGATTACTAACCAGCTGGCGGGTACTCCTCACACAAACCACACTCACCAGCCACGGTGAGTTACAGGTCACCGACATCCAATTCAGGAAAAACGCGAGATCAACAGGTACCATCACATCCGGGCACCGTCCGGCTGCCAGCAGGGCGCACCATGCTATATTCAGGCCTTACAACCGCGTAACCCGTGGTCCCCCATCTTCACCAATGCGATGCGTACAGCAGGTCGACTCCCGGCCCAAATCAAAATTAGGCTTCGCGGTCGGAACGACTTATCCTTCCAGCTAAATGTGAGGCATAAATTCAATATGACTTGAGGACGTACAACGGACGGGGTCCTAGTTCAACACAGACGGGATAAACCACATTGAACCTCCAGTTCATTCTCAACTCCAATCCCGCCCGGTCTCGATTTATTATCTCCACATGGTTATCCAAGATAACAATGTATTCAACCATTCCAAGTTACCACATATAACTCGCGGATGACAGGAAATCACCCGACTTCTACCGATCTAGTTAAGCAGGGCTAAGCATATATTCGTACCTGAACCTAACAGGGTTAAAGTATAAACAGTGGCAAGGAATATAAGTAATGCAGCAACGGTATAAAACAACGCCTATAACTTAATGCAACAAACAAGTAAAGGACTCAAGTTAGATATTTTTACAAACCACAGGGAGAATGCTCCGGGGCTTGCCTTTCAGGAAGGAACTTGGCTGGTGGTCGGGACACTCCGGAAGATCAGCTTCGGGATCCTCTTCTGCTGCTGCTTCCCGAACCAAAGCTTCCTGCTGGCTTTCCTCTGCGTGTGCTCCGGGAACTACCGTTTCGAGCTCTGACGATCCTGTATGATGCATAGTGCGTATGAATACCGTGCATACATATAAATACAATGCTGATGGTGATGGTGAATGAATGCTCAGCTAAGATGAATGATATGATATTTGAAAACATGTATGATAAGCACATGTCATCTGCATTCTCTTCTACTGATAATTTTCCAAAAAGGCCTCGCATTAAAATTTACTCGCACACTATAAGGAATTATAAACAGCCATTGTTTTGCACACTATACTCTACTGAACCACAACCAATAGCAGATCATACACATCATGAATAGCATAAAAAGCATTTTTACACACATGAAATGATAACTCTAAAGCATTACTTTCAAACGAAAGAAATCAGGGTATAACTACAACATGACTTTAGACTACTCAGAAAATTCTGTAAAAATTACAAAAGCTTAATCATACCAAATAAAGAGAACCATAAAAATTTCAAGTCAAAACAGTAAGTACTTTATCCTGCACAAAAATGACAAGGCAGCATAATTTCAGGGGCATAAAATACTTTGTACATAAAAGTATATCAAACAACAGATCTCAGAACATGATTAGCTCTAGATTGACCTAAAAACACTCTCCAAAAAGTTTCATGCACAAATTCCTTATACATTATTTATTATGAATTATTTATCCTCACATGAAAATAGGCACCATAACTAGACAGAGCAAACTTTTCACATGACATAACCTCATAACATTTTTCATAGATAGAGCATGACATAATTAGACTAACAAACTTGGTCTCACATTTTTCTGAGCAACAGAGAATTAGTTATGCATTTCCTAAGATAAATGCAATTAATAGAGATAAATAAAGCTATACAGAAAAGTTTCACAAATTCCACATTTCATATTTTTCATGCATTGATCATCTCATAAGAAAAATACTGCAAGTTGAACCAACTCATTTGGATGAAAAATGAGCAAGTCATGAATTTCCAAAGCTTTAAACAAAATCTGAAATCAATTCTGGAAAAGAAAAAGGAAAAAGCACTTTACACCGGGGACCCTGAAGATTCCAGAAACTAACCGAGCCCTAATAGGTAAATCTCTGTGTCTGGCAACTTTACACCGAGAACCCTAGGTTTTCCTACATTCTAACCCGATGGTCCTCGTCGGCGGTGAGGCTCGGCCGGCCGTCCCGGCGGCGCTCCGGCGTCACCAACCGGCGGAGAAGAGAGAGGAGAGCAGCGCGCATCTATCGAGGGTACTCAAGATGGGAGGGAGCGGCTGGAGGTGGTCGGAGCTCGAGCACGGCGGAGCGGCGGCCCGACGGAAATCCGACCCCATGAAACCCTAATCGATGCCATTGACCATCGTCCTAGCAGCTATCCACCACGACGCGTCTGATTCGCACCCTAATGGCTAGAGAGGATGGCCCGAGCGACAGGACCACGGTGAAGCCGAGGTGCGGCAATGGCGGCCGGGGAGAAAATGCGTCGATTCGAGTATACCTTGGAGCACCGGCCGAGGCGAGGGTGGAGGAAGGTGGAGCGGGCTCGGGCGCGTTCGATTGCGGGGCTCAGCGGGCCAATGCGTGGCTGTTGGCGGCAAATTTTGAACGGCGGCGAGGCGAGCTCGGTGCTGCGCGGCGGCGACCGAGGGCTTGCGGCGCTGCGGGAAAGAGCAGAGAGAGTGAGATAGAGAGGGGGAACAGCGAGAGAAGGAGCGGGCGCTTTAACCTGTCCGAACGGCCGCTGCCACCCCGGACTGCCGGTCGACGTGCGCAACGCGGAGCGCGCGGGCTGGGCGACATGGGCGGTGGCCGAACATTTTCCTGACGGCCAGGGCACAACCGTCACCAAAAAGCTATTTCCATGAATTTAGGACAAACTTTGCTGCTTAATAACTCCTAAACTAAGCCGAATTAGCAAAAACTCAAAATAGATGAAAGGTAGCTTTGAAGAGTAGAACATTTCATCTTAAAGAAGTTTTACCAGATTCTGCCTAGATTTTGAAATACAAAAATCCAAATAAAATACCTTTTAAAAATTCCCAAAATAGAAAATCAGCCCCCAATTCTGCCCTTTTTCAACATTTTTAAACACCTTCCAAGCATTTTCATGAAAAGTGGTAAAAACAACTTTTGTTCCTTATAAAATTATCTACAAACTTCATTTAGGGTGCACACACATGCAAGCACTCTAGCTATCATTTTCAATTCAGTCAAACAAAACTACTTTCATGGTCCACCTTGGTCAACCATGACAACAAAGCTTACTTAGCCAAAACCATGAACATAAACCTAGGTTCGTTTGGTGTCCTAAACATGTCTAGGTTACCTTAGAGGTCATCAAACACCAAACACTCATACCACATACTCAATTTATGTGAAAGGCAAGCAAAATTCGAATAATCAAGCATGATACATGAAATGACGATCACTCTTTCCATTAATACTATGCATAATGAGGCTTATGCTTAAGAATGCAAATGATTATGCATGCTTAACACCAGAGTGTTACATCCCTTCCCCCCTTAAAGAAATCTCGTCCCAAGATTTGAGTAGACTAACCATTCTTTATGAAAATCGGGATATACTTCTTTTAAATAGTCCTCGGTTTCCCAAGTGGCATCGCCATCATCATGATTGCTCCAAGAAACCTTGTATTGCCAGACCACATGATTTCTGGTCACTCTGTCCTTGACATCCAGGAGTCTCATAGGTTTTTCTTCATAAGTTAAATCTGAGCTCAGCTTAATGTCTTTAACTTTAACGGCTTCCTCGGTTGGAACACGTAGACATTTCTTGAGTTGGGATACATGGAAAACAGGAAATACTGCATTCATCTCTTCAGGAAGTTTGAGCTTATAGGCCCACAATCCTTTTCTTTCCACTACCTGATATGGACCAACATAACGAGGTGCTAGTTTTCTTTTAACACCAAAATGTTGCACTTTCTTCATAGGAGAGACCTTCAGATACACATAATCACCAACATCAAAAGTTAGAGGTCTTCTTCTCTTATCGGCATAACTTTTCTGTCAAGATTGTGCAGCTGCTATGTGTTGTTGAATTGTTCAAACCTGCTCTTCAGCTTCTTTAACAAAGTCAATACCATAATATCTTCTTTCTCCAGGTCCTACCCAATTCACAGGCCTTCTACACTTTCGGCCATACAGTGCCTCAAAAGGAGCCATCTGTATACTCTCTTGGTAACTATTGTTATAAGAGAATTCTGCCAAAGGTAACCATTTCTCCCATGAGCCCTTGGATGATAAGACACAAGCCCTCAGAAGATCTTCAAGAACTTGATTCACTCTTTCTGTCTGGCCTGAAGTTTGAGGATGATAAGCTGTACTATGATTCAGCTTTGTCCCCAAATCCTTCTGCAAATGTTCCCAGAAATGAGCAGTGAACTGAGATCCTTGATCAGATACAATCGTCTTGGGAATTCCATGCAAACGGATAATCTCCCTGAGGTAAATATCAGCATATTGAGGCGATCGATAATCTGTACGCACTGGAATAAAGTGCGCACTCTTGGTAAGTCGATCCACGATTACCCAAATAGAGTCATGCCCTTTCTGAGTGGTGGGAAGTCCGGTAATGAAATCTATACTGATATCTTCCCATTTCCATTCAGGAATCGGCAACGGTTGAAGCATTCCGACTGGCTTCAAATGAACAGCCTTTACGCGACAACAGATGTCACACCGTGCGACATAAGCTGTAATCTCCTTTCTCATTTTGGTCCACCAATAGCGAACCTTCAGATCATGAAACATCTTACTACCGCCAGGATGAATAGATAACTTTGATAAGTGAGCTTCATCCATAATTTGATTTCTGAGTTCTCTATCTTTTGGTACGACCAAACGATCGTCAAACCATAAGATTCCCTTCTCATCCACTCGGAAATGCTTGAGCGGCTGTTTCAACATTTTCTCCTTGATATGACCTATACCCTTGTCAGTTTTCTGACCTTCGATAATCTTACTTTCAAGCGAGCAACTAATTTGGATATTACGCAGCACAACAGGATGCATGAGGCTAAAATAATCTGCTAACAAAGGTTGAATAGCATGGCAATGTGATTTTTGACTCAACGCATCTGCGACTACGTTTGCCTTGCCTGGATGGTACAAGATCTCCATATTGAAGTCCTTAATAAACTCCATCCATCGATGTTGTCTCATGTTCAACTCGAGTTGAGTGAAGATATACTTCAGACTTTTGTGATCCGTATAGACTTTACAGAAGTTACCCAACAAGTAATGCCTCCAGATTTTTAGAGCATGCACAACAGCTGCTAGCTCCAAATCATGGGTTGGATAATTCACTTCATGCTTCTTTAACTGACGTGAGGCATAAGCTATGACTCTTCCTTCTTGCATAAGCACACATCCCAAGCCTATTTTCGATGCATCGCAATATACATCAAAAGGTTTCCCCAAATCTGGTTGCGCAAGAACAGGAGCAGTGGTCAACAATTCCCGTAAGCTACGGAAAGCTGTTTCACACTCCTCTGTCCAGACAAACTTCTTCTCTTTCTGCAATAGATTTGTCATAGGTTTGGCAATCTTCGAGAAATCCGAAATGAAACGACGATAATACCCGGCTAGACCAAGAAAACTCCGAACTTCATGCACAGAAGTCGGCGCTTCACAGTGCATAACCTCTTGTACTTTGCTCGGATCTACTGAGATTCCCTCATCAGATAGGACATGGCCAAGGAATTGAACTTTCTTGAGCCAAAACTCACACTTGCTAAACTTAGCATACAGCTTATGTTCCCTAAGCCTTTCTAAAACAATCCTCAGATGCTCGGCATGATCGTCTTCGTTTTCTGAGTACACCAAGATATCATCAATAAACACCACCACAAACTTGTCTAATTCCGGCATGAAGACCGAATTCATCAGATACATGAAGTATGCAGGAGCATTTGTTAAGCCAAAGGACATAACAAGATACTCATACAATCCATATCTGGTAGAAAAAGCGGTCTTAGGCACATCTTCTGGTCTAATCTTGATCTGATGGTAGCCAGACCTAAGATCAATCTTGGAAAACACTCTCGCCTTGGACAACTGGTCAAACAGAATGTCAATTCGAGGTAACGGATACTTGTTCTTAACGATGACAGCATTGAGTGGACGATAGTCCACGCACATCCGTAGAGATTTGTCCTTCTTCACAAAGATAGCAGGACAACCCCATTCCGACACACTAGGACGAATAAGTCCCTTGTCCAACAAATCCTTCAACTGATTTTTGAGCTCTGCCAATTCATTTGGCGGCATCCGATATGGTCTCCTAGAAATTGGAGCAGTGCCAGGCAACAACTCAATGCGAAACTCAACATCTCTATCGGGTGAAAGACCCGGAAGCTCTTCAGGAAAAACATCCGAAAATTCACACACGACAGGAATTTCGGGAAGAGGGGTCACACGAGTAGAATAGGACACACTCTCTAGCTTAAACTTTCGGGGTAATGGCACTTGAAAAGTACCCTCCCCAAGAGGATTTCTGATAGATAGCATCCTATTACCTGTATCGATCACAGCACCCCAGAATTTCATCCAACTCATTCCCACGATGACATCCACTCCTAAGCCAGGTAGAACTATCAAGTTCAACCGAAACCTCCACTTATCTAGGTCTAGGGTTGCACCCTGAACTATCTGCTTAGTAGTTATATCAGCCCCAGCTGAACTAACCTTGAATTCAATACTCAATTCAAGTATCTTTTGATCATGCTTCTGTGCAAATGTTTGACTCATGAAAGAATGCGATGATCCAGAATCAAACAAAACAGCGGTAGGGATTTGATTCACAGAAAACATACCCACGGTCACTGGTTCACCAGCAAGAATTTCCTCAATCGAGGTATTGTGCACATGAGCTTGATATGGGCCTTGCTGCTTCTTGGGAAAAGGGCAATAACGAGCAAAGTGCCCTGGTTGGTTGCAGTTGAAGCAAGGTCTATTGACAGGTGTCTTGTTAGCACCGATCAAGTTGCTCTGTACTAGTTTCCCCTGTGGAACAGGAACTTTGAATGCTCGGTGATGCTTCTGCGGATTCTGAGCTGGATAATTGTTATGCCTTTTCTGTTGCGGGGCCTGAATCTCGCACCAGACATTGGTGGATGAAATGGCGTACGGAAAGCAGTTGGGGCTCTTGACTGAGAAGAACCACCTCCATCATGAGCTCTCTTACGATTCTTGACGACAGCATGAATGTTGTTACTGTTTTCTTGCATAATACAATCATTCAAGAAATCATTAAAAGTAACACGGGCAGAAGTGCTCATAGTCTTCATCAACTTGGAACTCAAGCCTCCCTTGAAGCTAGCTATCTTATTCTCATCAGTGTTGACAAACTCAGGAGCATAGCGACTCAAATTATTGAAGGCGTGCAGATACTCCTTCACATTGTGAGTCCCCATAGTGAGCGACAGAAACTCAGTCTTCTTCATAGCCATCAGACTGGGAGGAATGAAATTTTCTCGGAAAGCATGTGCAAAGTGGTCCCTCAAGCTGATGGGCTGCATACTTCGCTTTTAGCTCTTCTGTCAACCTGAGAAGACGAAATTTATCTTCCATGGTATTGAGCCATTCATTTGCCTCAAGTGGCTCAGGAGCATCCTTAAACACAGGAGGTTTAGTGTCCTGAAACTCCTTGAAGCTGCTGTATTGATTTTGTTGAGGACCCTGATGAACATCGCGGGCCAAGTTCTCGCGAAGAAGCTGCTCTACATTGCACTGGCTGCCCAAGAATTGAGCAAACAGCTGCTCCGCATTGGTCAAAGGTGGGGGTGGCACACCACGTGCAACGTTATCAGCACCCTCTTCAGATCCACCATTGCCATTAGCACCCGAACCACTACGTGTAACCGGCATAACATCCATAAATTTGCCAGCATACATACACTGGACTTTTAAAAGTTGTACGGATATCACCACCTCAAACACCATGTTCCAACATTACATCAAAGTCTCGATAGCGAGCAAAAGGGTTACATGACCACCTGACAGGAACGCAAAAGAACAACTAGAGACTAACGATCCTCAGCAAGGCTACTCTCCAATGTTGCTACTCTCACCGGAAGCACTGTTCATAGCCCTCCTAGCTGCTACTAAGGCTGCTCTCAGCTGACGGATCTCCTCCTGCTTCCTGTGCACCTCCTCGTGAAGACTAGCATTGTAAGCACGAACCTCCTCCACGTCCTCTAGCACCTGCTGCTGGCGGATGCTAAGACGACAAAACTCGGACCAGGCTTCATCCCTAGCCTGAGCCATCTTTTGGCTCTCCAACACAACCTTGTCTCGATGACGAGACACACGGGCGACCTCCTCTCGGGAGCGCTGAAGCACATGAGTCAACTCACGCTTCTCCTTGCGTGCATCAGCTCGAGCCTCCTTGAACTCCTCATTCAGACGAAGTGCCTTAGTCTCCATGTTGACATAGGCCCTCATCACTGCAAACGTGGCACTCATGGCAGGCGTGCTGCTACCCTGTGCCTCCTCAGGACCAGCCTCTAATGGGTTTCCCTCAGCATGTGGCCACCTAGAATGGCGGTGAGCAATGGGGAACACTCCAGGAAAAACCTCGGCAAGCTGGTGAGGTATCTCCTCCATCAGATGCTCTACCACGTCAAAGGCTGCAAACATGGCACCTGTCTTGGCAGTCTTGCCCGCACCAAAACAGCGCCACCCAACCCAGTGGGGGTCACCGTCCAAAGGTGGGACTACTACCTCCACACGTGCCTCTCCATAGTTCACCAAATCATCCTTGTCCCAGTAATAGTGAGGCTCCATGTCCACCGTGTACCCAGCATTGGAGAGAATCCTCCAAAGAAGGCTAGGCATGGCGTGCTCCTCCAGAAAAGTGTCCACCTCCCTTGGTGCCGACTCACGGACAGCCAAAGGACCATGGGGCGCTCTTCCTCCAGTGGACTTACGAGCAGTCTGCTTGGTTCTCGCCATCTGTTCAAAAGTTGTATATCACATAAGTTATAATTTTAAAGAAAAGAGACAATTTAATTATAAGGGAAGGAACCATGAATGTATGAATGAGCAATTTTAACCATGATGCATGCACGTTACATACGCCCTCACGAACTAATAATCTAATGCTCTATGCGGTGGCATACATCGTTCTCTCATTATACGTAACTCCTTCATTCTACCGTTCGCGGTTAGTGTACCTGCAGAAAAAAAATTCATTTCAGCCCATATCCCATATGAATGCAATTCGACGTAAAAATTTACGCACCTTCCGAACAAGGTGAAAACACCGATTACTTACTACCCCAACAAGTCGCGCAGAAGACGACACCGCCAGAAGACGGTCCCAACATGGGATACCTTCATATAAACATGTGTGCAACATGTGAATAATCCGGCATCAATAAGCACTCCCCAAGACTGGCATTGTATCCAATCATGCTCTCACAACTCACACTTACCAGGGCGTAGAGGCAATTTGATCCATACATTACCATTCAAGTGAATGGCACCCACACGAATCCGCCATTGTATGGGCAACAGTAAAATAACAAATATGATGCAATTTCCCCCAAGTCAGTACTTAATTAAGCCACCTGAATTCTACTGGGCATAAAGGATATGACCACTGGCACACTCTAGTTTTCAAAACCATAGATTTGAATACCTATATACACCTATAATTTTTATAAATACTTTTCGCAAACCAAAAACTCCTTTATTTTAAATACTTGTGAACAGTAAAACGCTAAACATGCTCCGATGCCAGCTGTGATAGAACCGACCAATTTATTAGAGCACAAGCACATAATTCACCATTAATTCAGCAAATCATATGATTGAGACCTAATAAACCCGGTAGTCCGTGAAATCTCGAAGGATTTCAAACTTTTCTGGCACGACCAAGATCGTATTAGTTTAGCGATTCCATTCACAAGTACACAGTTCGCACATAGTTTAAAACATCATCGGAGTACGAAATAGAGTTATTACAAACCAGTTCAATTTTAAATAAAAGCGGAAGCGATTTAGTTTAAAGCCACACACGCATTTAGTTCAAATACAGTGCCAGGACCTTGGTCCACATCTAGCAAAAGCATCAAGTCGAGAAGAGTGACCATGCCTAAGGTCTAATCATCTCCCAAGGCGGGATAGAAATAGTTCGGACAATAACCATAAAGCATCTCACCATCTGCAAAAACATGGGAAATAAAACCCTGAGTATGAGGATGTACTTAGCTAGACTTACCCGTCAAAAACTAAAATAAAGTGACTCCAAGGAGTATGCAAGGCTGTATAAGTAGGATAGCTGACTCATTTAATTGCAAAAAAGCTTGCATTAAGGAACAATTAATAAGAACCTTCTAGCAATGTATTTTAATCTGATTAACCTTATCATGCTACATTAGCACCTGTACTAAACAAGCATGGTAATAATTATTCAACAGAAAGTAACCAATTCCGGTTGAGTATCTTTCCACCTCGAGAGCTCAACCATCTCATCTCTTGTTCAAATTCTTACTACGATGCCGCTGCTCAAGTCAAGTGTTCACTGTCCAGGAACGATGGCGATTATAATCGATTACTAACCAGCTGGCGGGTACTCCTCACACAAACCACACTCACCAGCCACGGTGAGTTACAGGTCACCAACATCCAATTCAGGAAAAACGCGAGATCAACAGGTACCATCACATCCGGGCACCGTCCGGCTTCCAGCAGGGCGCACCATGCTATATTCAGGCCTTACAACCGCGTAATCCGTGGTCCCCCATCTTCACCAATGCGATGCGTACAGCAGGTCGACTCCTGGCCCAAATCAAAATTAGGCTTCGCGGTCAGAACGACTTATCCTTCCAGCTAAATGTGAGGCATAAATTCAATATGACTTGAGGACGTACAACGGACGGGGTCCTAGTTCGACACAGACGGGATAAACCACATTGAACCTCCAGTTCATTCTCAACTCCAATCCCGCCCGGTCTCAATTTATTATCTCCACATGGTTATCCAAGATAACAATGTATTCAACCATTCCAAGTTACCACCTATAACTCGTGGATGACAGGAAATCACCCGACTTCTACCGATCTAGTTAAGCAGGGCTAAGCATATATTCGTACCTGAACCTAACAGGGTTGAAGTATAAATAGTGGCAAGGAATATAAGTAATGCAGCAACGGTATAAAACAACGCCTATAACTTAATGCAACAAACAAGTAAAGGACTCAAGTTAGATATTTTTGCAAACCACAGGGAGAATGCTCCGGGGCTTGCCTTTCAGGAAGGAACTTGGCTGGTGGTCGGGACACTCCGGAAGATCAGCTTCGGGATCCTCTTCTGCTGCTGCTTCCCGAACCAAAGCTTCCTGCTGGCTTTCCTCTGCGTGTGCTCCGGGAACTACCGTTTCGAGCTCTGACGATCCTGTATGATGCATAGTGCGTATGAATACCGTGCATACATATAAATACAATACTGATGGTGATGGTGAATGAATGCTCAGCTAAGATGAATGATATGATATTTGAAAACATGTATGATAAGCACATGTCATCTGCATTCTCTTCTACCGATAATTTTCCAAAAAGGCCTCGCATTATAATTTACTCGCACACTATAAGGAATTATAAACAGCCATTGTTTTGCACACTATACTCTACTGAACCACAACCAATAGCAGATCATACACATCATGAATAGCATAAAAAGCATTTTTACACACATGAAATGATAACTCTAAAGCATTACTTGCAAACGAAAGAAATCTGGGTATAACTACAACATGACTTTAGACTACTCAGAAAATTCTATAAAAATTACAGAAGCTTAATCATACCAAATAAAGAGAACCATAAAAATTTCAAGTCAAAACAGTAAGTACTTTATCCTGCACAAAAATGACAAGGCAGCATAATTTCAGGGGCATAAAATACTTTGTACATAAAAGTATATCAAACAACAGATCTCAGAACATGATTAGCTCTAGATTGACCTAAAAACACTCTCCAAAAAGTTTCATGCACAAATTCCTTATACATTATTTATTATGAATTATTTATCCTCACATGAAAATAGGCACCATAACTAGACAGAGCAAACTTTCCACATGACATAACCTCATAACATTTTTCACAGATAGAGCATGACATAAGAAGACTAACAAACTTGGTCTCACATTTTTCTGAGCAACAGAGAATTAGTTATGCATTTCCTAAGATAAATGCAATTAATAGAGATAAATAAAGCTATATAGAAAAGTTTCACAAATTCCATATTTCATATTTTTTGTGCATAGATCATCTCATAATAAAAATACTGCAAGTTGAACCAACTCATTTGGATGAAAAATGAGCAAGTTATGAATTTCCAAAGCTTTAAACAAAATCTGAAATCAATTCTGGAAAAGAAAAAGGAAAAATCACTTTACACCGGGGACCCTGAAGATTCCAGAAACTAACCGAGCCCTAATAGGTAAATCTCTGTGTCTGGCAACTTTACACCGAGAACCCTAGGTTTTCCTACATTCTAACCCGATGGTCCTCGTCGGCGGTGAGGCTCGGCCGGCCGTCCCGGCGGCGCTCCGGCGTCACCAACCGGCGGAGAAGAGAGAGGAGAGCAGCGCGCATCTATCGAGGGTACTCAAGATGGGAGGGAGCGGCTGGAGGTGGTTGGAGCTCGAGCACGGCGGAGCGGCGGCCCGACGGAAATCCGACCCCATGAAACCCTAATCGATGCCATTGACCATCGTCCTAGCAGCTATCCACCATGACGCGTCTGATTCGCACCCTAATGGCTAGAGAGGATGGCCCGAGCGACGGGACCACGGTGAAGCCGAGGTGCGGCAATGGCGGCTGGGGAGAAAATGCGTCGATTCGAGTATACCTTGGAGCAACCGGCCGAGGCGAGGGTGGAGGAAGGTGGAGCGGGCTCGGGCGCGTTCGATTGCGGGGCTCAGCGGGCCAATGCGTGGCTGTTGGCGGCAAATTTTGAACGGCGGCGAGGCGAGCTCGGTGCTGCGCGGCGGCGACCGAGGGCTTGCGGCGCTGCGGGAAAGAGCAGAGAGAGTGAGATAGAGAGGGGGAACAGCGAGAGAAGGAGCGGGCGCTTTAACCTGTCCGAACGGCCGCTGCCGCCCCGGACTGCCGGTCGACGTGCGCCACGCGGAGCGCGCGGGCTGGGCGACATGGGCGGTGGCCGAACATTTTCCTGACGGCCAGGGCACAACCGTCACCAAAAAGCTATTTCCATGAATTTAGGACAAACTTTGCTGCTTAATAACTCCTAAACTAAGCCGAATTAGCAAAAACTCAAAATAGATGAAATGTAGCTTTTGAAGAGTAGAACATTTCATCTTAAAGAAGTTTTACCAGATTCTGCCTAGATTTTGAAATACAAAAATCCAAATAAAATACCTTTTAAAAATTCCCAAAATAGAAAATCAGCCCCCAATTCTGCCCTTTTTCAACATTTTTGAACACCTTCCAAGCATTTTCATGAAAAGTGGTAAAAACAACTTTTGTTCCTTATAAAATTATCTACAAACTTCATTTAGGGTGCACACACATGCAAGCACTCTAGCTATCATTTTCAATTCAGTCAAACAAAACTACTTTCATGGTCCACCTTGGTCAACCATGACAACAAAGCTTACTTAGCCAAAACCATGAACATAAACCTAGGTTCGTTTGGTGTCCTAAACATGTCTAGGTTACCTTAGAGGTCATCAAACACCAAACACTCATACCACATACTCAATTTATGTGAAAGGCAAGCAAAATTCGAATAATCAAGCATGATACATGAAATGACGATCACTCTTTCCATTAATACTATGCATAATGAGGCTTATGCTTAAGAATGCAAATGATTATGCATGCTTAACACCAGAGTGTTACAGTATGAGCCTGTTGACTAGTTAGATTTTTGGTTTTATGTGAAGACTAGCAGCGTTACTCGGCCTGAGGAGGATGGGAGGCAGGTCACCCGCTTTCCTTATGCATCCGTGATGACAGAATGAATCCGTTAACTGGCCTGGGTCTGTTGAATCTGACAAATGGAGGTCATGCACGGAGGCCTTCAAGACAGCTTGTCGCTACTCAGGTGGTAGGGACCTTGTGGAAGAGATGATCGCTTTTGATTTCTGGCCTTTACTTGGCGGTAAAGATAGGAAGAAATTTACTATGCAGAAGCTGGATATTCCTATTTTTGGTGTTGCCAATGGGTGTCCCTTGTCCACATTTTGGTCTTCAGCTCCCCGAGGGTAAAAGTGCTGCTCAGTTTGTTTTGGAGACCGAGCAGAAGGCTGTTGAAATTCTTGGTGAAGTGTCTGAGAAGGAGTATTTGGCCCGGAGGTCCAAGGCTGGCACCATGCCTCATCTCAATAGGGTCTTTGAGGAGCTCGACATTCACTATACTGTCACAATACTGAGCATGAGCTCCCTGAGAAGTTGAAAAGGAAGAACGAAAAGAAAGAACTGCCTGCTGCTAGAGCCACTACGAAAGCCACCGAGGAGAAGAAAAGAAAAGCTGGTGCTTTAACTCGCAGAGGCTCAAAAAAGCATAAAGAGGCCTCCGCTGATTCTACGGAGATGGGGGATGTTTTTGAAGATCTTTATGATGAAGTGAACATCATCGCCAATCTGGAGGTGGTGACTGAGACTCTGTCAGAGGCTGACGCTTTGGCATTGGCTGGTTCTGAGGGCCCGTCTCGGCGGTCCCCGTCGCCTGTTTCTTCCCCAGAGGTGTCCCATGATTTAACAATTGATGCCTCTGGTTTACATTCTGTCCGGCCTGTCTTATCATCTGCTGATTCCTCGCCTCAGCATGCTAAAATGGTGCCCCCTGAGCTTTTTGTGAAGCCATTTGCCAGCGCGTATCTTGACACCAGCTCTGACAAGGATGACTTGGAGGAGGCCGGTGTTATGGCTCGTCGTGCGGAGAAGCCGACGGAGACTGTCCAACTCCAAGCGGAGGATACTGAGGTCCTCGAGGATGCCTACACTTTGAGTCAAGTTAACGTTCTTACTCGGAGTATGACCTACGTGGATTTCCTGACTTTGAAGGTTTCTTATGGTTATGCCTCTGACGGGGAAGTTTCTTTGCTCGGTGAGCGTGTATATGATATTTTTTGAGATTCTGAGTTTTCTTGTTTCCTTGTTTGACTTGTGTTTTTTGGGTCTACTTTCAGATATCCTTACTACTGAGGCCACTCGGACTGCCCCTCCGCCGCCTCCAGCGCCTGATGCACCATTTCTCAGAGGGGCCGCTACTGAGGTGGTGCCTATAGCTCCGCAACCTCCGGTGGACAAGGTTGGCTCTGGGTCTTTCCCGCCCGGCAACTATCCCGATGAGGGCATAAGTGCCCTCCTTGGCTGGGCTCAAGGTATTGACCAGCTGACTAATGTTATGGGCGGAGACTTGTACCAGCGTCTGGCTGGGCTGCCGTTTTAGACCTTGATGAATGCTAATATTAATCATCATGTTATTGTGAGTTTGGTTTCTTATTCTCTGTTTTTAGCTATATACTCTTTCTCATGTATTTGATTTTGGCATTGCTTTGTTGCTATCTCCAGAGCATCGCCTTGTCCATGGCCGTTGAGACCAGTAGTGGTGCTGAACTAGTTAAAAAAGATGAGGCTATCAAGGTCTTCAAGGTGGAGGTTGAGTCTCAGACCCAAGAGAAGGGACGAATGGCTCAGAAGGCCTCTAATTTAGAGAAGCAGCTATCAGTCTTGGGGTTCAATCTAATGAGCTAAAGGGGTCTCTTACTGCTGCTAAAGAAGCAGAGGCCACCGTCAATCAGCGGGCGGACAAAGCTGCTGAGATTTCTAATCTCTTGCACCAGGATTGGATGCTAAAAGGCAATTGGCGGCGGCTCTGAAGGGTAAGGTTGAAGAACTTGAGAAGGAGCTGACTGCTGCCAGATTGATTGGGCTGGAAGTGGCTGAATCTTATGTCTGTGCCGTCCGGGCTTTTGGTGGTGCGGCGACTCCGGTTAATCCTAAGGCTTCTACCTCCAGTGTTCTTTCCTGGATCAAGGCGAACCTCGACAATCTTAATGAGTTTATGACCGGAGCCTCCGATTTCAGTGCAAAGACCTCCGCCACCTATCTGTGCAAGCTTTTTGTGTCCAAGGACATTGTTCAAATTGGAAACTTTGATTGTCCTGAGCTAGAAGATCCCACTGAACTTGGCAGAACAGATCGGTTTGTTAAGACCACCGTGCGTAGCTTCATGGAGAAGTTCTGGTCCAAGTTTGGCCGGTCGGAGACCGTTGCCATGGCTAATGTTACTCGTGAAATGGTATGAGTCTAGCTTTTCCTGCCTTATTTTGATGTAAGAGCTGTGTTGGTGATTCTCCTCTCTTATTTTCTGTCCTTTTCAGCAACTGAAGTATGGCAAGCGTAGCGGTCACGGCCCGACTTCTTCTGGCGACACATCCGCACGGACCCGGGGATCTGCCGACGCTGCCGCCTCCGGTGCTCAAGTTCTTCCTGCAAGTGTTGGGACTGATTTCATGACGGAGCAAGCGGTAGCATCTCCGAGAGCTCGGACGGGACCTCAGAACTTGATCGCTACGGAGGAGGTGTAGAAATTCATCTTGATTTGTGGTTGTGTATATTTTATCTTTTGCTAACCTGGTGCTGGTGCGCACGTGTAAAGAACAATTTAAGTTACTCTTGGTTTTGTAAAATATTAATGGCCGAATCATCCTACACAGGTCTGCAGTTTGGGGCCTGTGCAAGAGGTCGAGCCTATTACCTTTATGCGTAATGATGTTTATGTTAGCGGCGAGCTGTGAAATTATTGGAAGTCGGTGTTTCTTAGGCGCACGGTGGACGACATGTTTAATTTTGTTCTCAACGACTTAGATTATAAGCGCTCCAGTTTTACTCGTACTCTTGCATGGCGTGGTCCAACTGGACTTTTGTAATGAGGTTGAGTGTTGCTATGGAACTATGATTTGTGAGCCTGTTTATTTTGACCTCCGCTATGCTGCGGAGGTCTATTTGAATTAGTCGGAGGCCTTCGCGCCAGATTGCAATTGTTGCCTCCGAGAGTGATTTCTGCTTTCCTCCTCGGATGTTGTAATCACTTTGAAGCACGTTTATGTATTAATAATTTTACTTCATTGTACAATCGTTGTTTCTCTTCGACCAGTGCTGGCGTCGATTTTGCTGTGTATTGCCCTTTTGTTGCTGTGCTCGATTTTGTGTTCTTCGGCTTTGCCTCCGCGTGTCCTGATGCTTGATCTGTGGAGGTGTGCTGCTGTTGATCTTAGCGGAGACAGGGGAAGTTATGAGTTCTTACACGGTATCCCCCTTGTCTCTGCTCAGGCGATGATCCTGACTAGCTTGCGCTGTCGGCTAACTTCTTTGGTATTATCCCAGAGGCCTGCATTGTCTCCAGGACATTTCTTTTGCCAACACCCTTACAAATTCTTGCGTGGTATCTTATTATTTTTGTTTGTTTGTATGCGCACATCTGCCTCCATCTTCCTCAAGCGGATTTTGGTTACGGGGAGTTGCTTGTGGTTGGCCCTTTCCTAATGCTTAGGCGTGCAAACCTTGAGCTATATCCCTTTTATAGTACTCCTTATGTACTTTGCGTATCTTTGCTATTTATTTTTTGATTTCGTCCATTGCTTGTTGAGGCAAAAGGACACAGATGCTTGTTTCCTTTTATGATAGGTAGCTACAGCTGATTTAACGATGCTTGGGAGGTCCTTATAAAAAGATCTATCCACCCTTGATCATTTAGGCTGCTTTGTTGTGTACATTATACTAATGATGTTTCCTAGTAGCTGTCTTTGCGTTGGTACTGTGTGAGGACTCGTAATGGAATAGCCACATCAGTGAACCTGTTGCCAATGGTTAAAGATGGTGATGCTTCTGCTTGTCAAAAATACTCTACTTGTATTGCCTTTGTATCCTCGGAGATGGCGGCCGGCTGTGATCCTATTTAGTGTGGTTGATGTAAGGATTTTGGATGCGGTGGTTGCTTGCCGATGGAAGGTGCAAAGTGGTGTGTTGACAGATGATTGTGGAGTTTATCGTGTACAAGCTGGTGTTGGAGGTTCACCTCCTTCTCTTCGTATCGAGCATCTATTGGGCTTGATTCAAGTTGCTGAGTTTTCGGAGGCACAGGGTGGTATGCAGCTGGGAGGTGATAGGGGGTATTCCATGATTGATTATGGTTTGCCTCCGCCAGCGCCTGCTTTTTAAGGAGCCTTAGTCTGCTTGTCTTCGAATGTACTTCCAGAGGCTGCGTCCTTTGATTTTTTGTAGGTTGAATTGTTGGGAACCTCCGGGCCACTTCCATGCCTTGTGGTAGCAGGTTAACTGGGTGGAGTGACTAGATATCCTGACCCGGAGGTTGTGCATTTTGGTCTAGCAGTTAAATATGTGCGCTTTGCACATTGTTCCTGTTATGAGCAAGGCGCAATGAGCCTTGTCTGTTGTAAGTATAAAGCTGAATAATAAATGATCTTGCTTTACATATCGCCTCTGCTTTTGGAATGATCTTATCGGTTCCTGGACTTATTTTTTTGTGATTATATTGCCTTCATTTTGGGAGTTGTGTGATGCGGAGGTTGCTTGACTTCACAACCTCGTAGTTGCGTGCGTTACCTCCGCTTGTTTTAATATTGTATTTCGAAGGTCACTGCTGGTGAGTGCGATGTTGCCTGCTTTTTGCGGTACCGATGCCTGAGTTAGTTCACGGGTCTTTCCCCGGTTCACTTTGTAACTTGCAGTTGCGACTGCCTGCCTTGATGCCTGATATGCCAGGGCTTTTTTGAGGGCTTTTGGCATTTCACGGAGGCTGCTTCATGCCTTCTTATTTCATTCGCAATTTGTGGTCGCGATTGCCTACCTCAATGCCTGATATGCCAGGCTTTTTCGAGGGCTTTTGGCTTTTCGCGAAGGTTGCTTCATGCCTTCTCATTTTTCTTAATGGTGGCATGAAGTGACCTTGTAAATCATGAATAGTTGTCGAATATTGCAGCCGCGGTGCTAGCTACTTTTGACTGTCTTGGGTATCGCTTTTTGGGGTCCTCTTTATACATTCAGAGGTTAATTACATGCGGTCTTGCCTCATTAAAAACTTTACCTCCGATTTGGAGCCCCTTTTGTGAGGAAAAGAGTGCAAGCCATTTTTGCAGAAAAAGTAAATTGTAGGATTTTAATCGACGGACCTCCGCTTATAATCCTACGGAGTCCTTACATTCTACGTGTAGTATTTCCTAAGGCTATCAATGTTCCAGGAGTGAGTTGACGTTGTTCCTTCTGCATCTTGTAGATAGAATGACCCTTTCCTTCCGCCTTGCTTGGCTATGAACGGTCTTTCCCATTTTGGCTGTAGCTTCCCTATGTTTTGAGCATTTGGCCTCCACTTCATTACCTAGTCGCCATCTTTAATATTTTTGGTGACCACTTTCCCATCCCTCCATTTTCTGGTTTGATCTTGGTATTTCTCGATGTTGTCGACTGCCTCTAGCCTGTATGCTTCGGTCATCTCTTTGATATATTCTTCATCTTTTGCGAGGTTTTGTCTTATTATGTGAAGGCTCTGGTATTTGACCTCCTCTGGCATCATTGCTTCTTCTCTGTACAGTAGCTTGAATGGAGTGAACCCGGTGGCTCTTGATACGTTTGTGTTGTGAGACCATACAACCTTCGGCAGCTCTTCTACCCATTTGCCCTTTTTGTGTTCTAGCAATGTCTGAGATTGTTGAGAATATGATTCTATTTGACCTTTCCACTGCTCCGTTACTCTCTGGGTGATAGACTGAAGTGAAGGCTATCTGTGTGTCGATGCTATTGCAGAATTCTTTAAACTTGTCTGAATCAAATTGTTTTCTATTGTTGACTGTGAGTTTCCTTGGAACCCCGAATCTGTAAATTATGTTTTGCCAGAAGAATTTTTTGACTGTTTCGGAGGTGATTGTTGCAAGTGGCTTGGCTTCTATCCATCTTGTGAAGTATTCTACTGCCACTACTGCATATTTGCTTCCGCCCTGAGCCGGGGGTAATGGGCCTATGAGATCCGTTCCCCATCGCTGAAGCGGCCAGACCGGAGGTATTAGCTGTGATTGTGCTCTCGGAGATGCTTGGTGTGGCACAAAACTCTGGCATGCTTTGCAAGTTCTTACTATATGCAATGTGTCCTTAATATGAGTTGGCCAGTAGAATCCTTGCCTGATTGCCTTCGCTGAGAGTGCTCTGGGGCCAACGTGCGATCCACATGTTCCTGAGTGGATATCGTGTAAGAGGTCTTTGCCTTCTGATTCTACGATGCACTTAAGCAATGGTTGGACTATGCCTTTCTTATATAGAACTCCGTCTATTATCGTGTAATTCCTTGCCCGTACGACCAGTCTTACTGCAGCTGTTTCATCTGATGTCACATGGACTCCATTGATATAATCAATTATTGCTTTCCTCCAATCCTCCGTGTTTACTAGGAGTACCTCCGCAAATGCCTTAGATGTTTTTGCAGTAGCTGGTAATGTCAATTCTTGGAAGAAGGTTCCTTCGGGTACCTCCATTTGATTTGCCGCTGCTTTGGCTAACTCATCTGCCTCTGCGTTGTCCCTCTTGGGATGTGCTTTAGGGTAAAACCCAAGAAACTTTTTTCCAGACCTCTGACTACTTCTAGATATGCGGCTAACTCTAGGTTCCTGGCAACATAGTCTTTCTCTACTTGTCCTGTTACTATCTGCGAATCGGTTCTGACCATGATGTATTTTGCACCAAGTGCCTTGGCCTTATTAAGCCCCAGGATTACTCCTTCGTACTCAGCTACGTTGTTGGTTGCTTTGAAGCAGAGTCTTACTGCGTACTTTGTTTTTATGCCTGATGGTGATATTAGCACTGCGGAGGCTCCTGCACCTTGGATGCCCCATGCGCCATCTGTGTACAGTATCCATATTGAAGCCTCCACTTTGTCTTCTACGTGCTACGGAGATGTCCATTCCGCCAAAAAGTCTACGAGTGCTTGAGACTTGACTGCTGTTCTTGACATGAACTTGATGCTAAACTGAGATATTTCTGTTGCCCATTTACCGATTCTCCCTGATGCTTCTTTGTTCCCTAGGATGTCTGCTAGCGGTTGTGTTGTTGGTACCAGGATTTTATGTTCTTGAAAATAGTGTTTAAGATTCCTTGATGCTGTGACTACTACGTATGCTATTTTTTCGACCTCTGAATAGTTCAGTTTTGCTCCCTGTAGCACTTCTGATACATGGTATACTGGGTGATGTGCGCTTTTGTTGCCAACTTCCTTTTCTTGAACTAGCACTACACCAATTGCTCCTGCGAAGCCAGCAACATATAGTAGCAAGGGTACCTCCGCATCTGGTGCTATGACCATAAGGTCCTTTGTCACGTAGTTTTTGAGCTGCTGGAATGCCTCCGTCTGCTCTTTGCCCCATTCAAATTTGTCTGAGACCTTGAGTGCTCTGAAGAATGGTAGGCTTCGCTCTGTTGATTTTGAGATGAATCTGCTGAGTGCTGCTATTCTGCCTGTCAGTCGCTGTACTTCTTTCTTGTTTTTTGGTTCTCTCATTATTAACACTGCTTTTGTTTTATCTGGGTTTGCTCTTAGCCCTTCTGGACCAACAATGTAACCGAGCATCATTCCCCTGCTTACTCCGAAGATACAGTTTTCTGAGTTCAACTCTAACCCTGCTTCTCTAAGATTGGCGAATGTTTCCCTGAGGTCATCCAAGTGATCTCCGGTTTATTTGCTGACTACTGCTATATCATCGACATAGGCTATAATGTTCCTCCAGAGTTGAGCTCGTAATACAATCTGAACCATTCTTGAGAATGTTGATCCTACATTTTTGAGACCTTATGGCATCCTAACAAAATAATAGGTGCCGAAGGGGGTCATGAAGCTTGTTTTTTCTTCATCCTCCTTTCTTAGCCATATCTGGTGGTATCCTGAGAAGCAATCTAATAGAGAGAAGTGCTTGCATCCCGCTGCCTTGTTGACTGATGCATCTATTCTGGGTAATGGGAAAGGATTTTTTTAAGGCCTTGTTGAGATCTGTGAAGTCTATGCACATTCTCATTTTGCCGTTCTTTTTTGGCACTAAGACAACGTTTGCTAGCCAGTCTGAGTACTTGACTTCTCTGATAACCTTGGCATCTAATAGCCTTTGCACCTCCGCCTTTGCTGCAATTATGCGTTCATTGAACATCTTTCTCTGTTTTTGCTTTTTAGGTTTGACATTTGGGTTGAGGTCGAGGGTGTGTTCAATCACATCCCGACTGATTCCTTGTAGATCTGATGCTGACCATGCAAATGCGTCCTTCTTCCTTGTTAGTAATTCTAACAAGTCTTTTCTTTCTACCTCCGATAGGTTGGCACCTATGGTCACTTTCCTGTTAGGGACTGCTGCTTCTAATGGTAATGTTATTGTGTCCTCTTGATCTGCCATGTTGGTTTTTCCCGCAGCCATGTCTGGAGGCTCCTCTGCTTCCACAGTGTTGATGTTTCTATGTGCTTTGTAGATTGCTTTCTCTATGTTCCATGCTTCTTTTTGACTGCCCCGCACTATGATAATTCCATGTAATGCTGGCATCTTCATGCAGAGGTAGCCCATGTGTATTGCCACATTGAACTTGTTTACGAATCCTCTTCCTAATATTGAATTGTACTGGTAGTAGATGTCGACCACATCAAAAGAGATGTACTCTGTCCTGGCACAATCCCCATCTTTGAATGATACTGGGAGTGATATCTTGTCTAGGGCGTTGATCTTCTTTCGGCCGAATCCAATCAGTGGGGTGTCCGGTGGCTGCAGCTAGCTCCTGCTGAGTTTCATTTGGTCGAATACATTTGCGAAGATGATGTTCGCTGAACTCTCAGAATCAACTAGTATCCTGCTTACTTTCCATGCTGCTATGTTTGCCTTTAGACTATGGTATCTACGTGCGGATAGCTTTCAACCTGGAGGTCTTGCTCTGTAACTTCTATTGGCATCTTGGACCATTCTGTTGACCTGTAAGCACCTTGAACTGCCACATTGTTTACCAGCTGGAGGTGGTCCTTCTTTTACTTTTTGGTTTCAAATTCTAACGCTGAGCCTCCGGCTATAGGTAGTATCATGCCAATGGTTGGTAGCGCCGAATGCGGATTTAACTGGTTTTTCGTCTGAGGCTCTGCCTTCGTAGTCGCTGATTGGGCTAAAGTATACTGCAGAGGTGCTGGTAATGCTTCATATTTCCTTTGCTGTGCCGCCGGAGGTGTCTGCATCTATGTTGATTCAATGAGTGTTATGTGCGGAGGTCTTGGGTTGATGTAAGTTAGACCGTTTTCTGCTCTGTTTGGGAGGTAACCCTGGTTCTGCGCTGTTTACTGATAGACTAGTCTCCAAGCTGGTAATGATGTCGGATAGTACTGTTGAGCCAGATCGTGCTATGGCAGTGGCCCTGGACCATATCCTGAAAAACTTGGGTTGTATTTCTGATGAAGTTGCGAACCGTGAGTGTGATTTACCTCTCTGCTACTTTGCTACTGAGGTTGTAGCTGTGACTGTTTGCTTTTCATCATGTCAAATGTTTCTTGGGCCTCTGGGCAATCCTGTGTGATGTGCCCTTTGTCCTCTCCGTGGAATAGGTAGTATGGCTTCTTTGGTCTCTGGTTCTTACTCCAGTTCTTGGACTTGTTGCTTTGCTGTAGCCCTGCCCTCCTTGATTTCTTTGCTCGTAGTTGGCTTCTTTTTTGTCATGAGCATTCGGAGGTTGGCTACTCTACAAATTGAAGACTTGTTTCTGTTGGTTCTGGTATTGTTGTCTTTGCTGGTTCTTGTTATCTCTTCTGTTGCCATTATTTGAGAACTGTTTACTTTGACTATCCGCTTCTTCTAATCTTTTGCGGAGGTCATTGTCGGACCTGCAGTATTTTTCAAACTCCTCGTGCAGCTGAGCCATTGTGGCTGGCTTTTTCCTTGCTAAGTGACTAGCGAATGGGCCGATCCTAAGTCCTTTGATTGCTTGTTCTATGGCTACCCCGTCAGGGACGTCTGGTGCTTTAGCCCGGAGGTGTAGGAATCTCTAGTAATAGTCTCTGAGGGGTTCGCCCTTGAGGTGCTTGTTGCTGAACAAGTCTGATGATGTTAGCGGCTCGCTCATGTAAGCTTTGAAGTTTGCCAGTATCTGGTCTCGTAGGTTTTCCCATGAGTATACAGTGCTTGGCTTCAACATTGAGTACCATGCCAGTGCATCTCCTTCTGCTGCAATCACAAATGATTTAGCCATTACATGATCGTTGCCTCCGACAGAGGCTACTGCAGCTTTGAAACTCATTATAAACTATCTCGGATATGAATTACCATTGTATCTTGGCAGAGACACAGGTTTGTAACTTGGAGGCCATGGTGAGCTTTGCAGGCCTTCGGACAGTGGTGATTTTGGGTCAAAGACCCTTGATGGTGTGGGTAGGCTTGGAATTATGGTGTGCGTAACTTGCGCGTTCATAGCTGGGGGATGAATTGTTGTGACTGGTTGAGCGATCTCCGATGGACTTGTTGTCGGATGTTGCATGCTCTGTATTTCTGCTTGCAGAATGGCCATTTGCTGCCTTATCTCGTCCGCTTGACGCGATGACTGTATTGTTCTCTAGGTGGTGGCTTGCTGTGCCCTTAACCTGTCTCTTTCGGCTTCCATGGAGCGCATATCATCTCTTAGCCTAGCTAATTCATCTTCTTGGTTCTGGACGGGCAAATGTTGCTCAGTCGGGTCCCCCTTTGCACAGTATTGTTATTCTTGTTGTCACCTCCGTCCTCCGGTGCGGAGGCGTAGGTGCTTCGAGTGTTTCTTCTTGGTCTTCCGTGAGCGAAGGGTTGTGGTACCTCCGCCTCGGTGGCAATGCGTCTCCTAACGGAGGCCTTTCTTCTCGGTGGCATCTGTAGGCGTTATCTTTGGCTAAACATAAACGGTGGGCGCCAACTGTTGGAACCGGGTTCTGACAGGTTTAGAGTAAGGGTAATTAGCCAGACCAGACAGTCCCTCTCTTGATATTAAATGGGGAAATTACAATGTGGGCCCGAGAGTAGGTGGCACTGCAGCTACCAGAGGACCATCCCCTTATTACACAGGGGGCATGGCCTTTTATAGCGCCTCCCCAGCTCAAGATCGAAAGTACAAGTGTGCCCCCAATGGGAGTTTCAAAACCCTAGACACTGATCCTGTTACACGTGGGCCCCTCAGGGGTAGGCTGGTCCACCATTCCCTGGCCACGGCCACGGGCCGTGGCCCGTCACCGCCTGCGAGAGGCCCATTAAGCCCACTAATTGTCCTCAAGCTCCCTAGCTAGGCTCGGCGTGCCGTCCAGGTGAAGGCAATCTCGGGTCGTCGCCTCCTCCGCGTAGAGCCTCAGGGGATAGCGAGGCTCCGATAGCCTCCGTCGTCGATTGGCTTCAAGGCCTCCGGGAAGACTTCCTTGCGGAGATCTAACCTCCGGGGAGAGAGAATCGGCCTCCGCCTGCGCAACGGTCGTTGCCACCGGATCTCCGCCATCGACCGGTTCCATGTCCTCCCCGGAGGCTTCCCTCCGGAGATCTGGCCTCCGGCGGCTCCTCTCCGGGACCTGCAGGCATGAGCCAGGTTGATACAGTCGGAACTGTCAGTCAGACATAAGTTGGAGGTAACAAGCCCCTTTGGTCCCGGGGCGCATCCCCAACAAAAACAGAGGGAGTATGTGATTTCTAATTTGTTGTGATAAATTTATCAATTAGACATTTTAATAACTTCTCCTTTGTATTGCACCTATATGTGTTACCCCTTGTTGCAACCCATGTGTGTGTGATGCCATGAATTCATTTGGGCATTATTATTTTGAGGTCATTAGTTGTCGCAAAGAGTTTTTACCCGTGTGTACAACATAAACTCTCACAACGCACACACATACTCATCCAAAAACACATACATATTGCACGTAAACCATACCCTTATAGATATCTTCAAAGGCTGAGTCGGTAGATCCTCGATATTATTGTATTGTAATTCCTTCCCCTTCGCTTTCAGTTTGAAACCTTGAGCGTAGGGGGATCATTAGCAATAGGAATAGAATCAGCACACGTCTTTCCCAAATTCAGTGTATATTCAGACAGGATACGAACCTCGATCGTACTGTACCCAAGACCTTTCTTATTTGGTTTGGACCAGAAAATGACGACATGACCCTCAGCTCGCTCATTCGTCCCGTCCTGTATGTAATTTGCTAGGTTTTCTCCGCGCGTCTCCATCGCGTATAATGCAAAGTTATTATACTGTACTGTACACAGATACATTTGCTGTGGATCGGAGAATGCCAATGGCCGGGCAGCGTGTCTGAATTGGGTTCATCGCTATCAGTCTGCCTCTTCTTCTTGAAGCGTGATGCAGATCGATGCGCGACGGGGGCGGTGGCGCGCGGCTGCTGCTGGTGACCGGGCGGCTGGCGGCCGGAATAAGCGCCGCAGCTTCGTGTTGAATTGCTGACCCCGGCCCTTGAGCTAGCTAGCCATGCAGAGCAGAGCTGCTGGTATAGCAGTGTACGTGAACAATCGTAGTCTTATCCATGTCGTCTGAAATGGGCCATGGAAGCGTGTGGAGTTTGTAGACAGCGCCTGCGTTGAACAATGCGTTGAAACTGTGATATGCTCTCCCTCAGCTCGGTTCTGTGAAAACTGTGGTGCAGACGTATTCGTCGTCGTCGTCTTTGAATTTGAGTTAGGCATGACAGTTAAGTCAAATTCAAATATGAGGCAAGTCGGATCGGAGGATGAAATGAAATAATATAAAGCTTTAGGGGGATATATATGTTGCAGTGGTAAAGCTCTGCTCTGAAATAAAGCTCTGCTCTGTGTGCACTTTATCTATCTTTGTGCTGAATTTGAGAGAGAGAGAGAGAGGAAACTGAAAGCTTAGATAGATGTCATTTTTATCAGTTGGGATATTGATTCGGCGTCGAAGAATCGAAAGGATAATTATAATTATTTTATATACAAACACAAATACAACCCATACATAGGAGAATGAGGTGATGATACATCAACTTATTCTGTTTCACAAACTAAACAAGAAAAGTGAGGAATAAGTAGATGATGGACCGCCAACATAGACCCTAGGTCACACAATGCTAAGAGCAAGGCTAATAAGAGCGCTCGCTGCCTGGTTGCCCAATAAATTAGTAGTAGCAGTAAAAGCATGCATGTGATTGGATAGGAGAATAAAAAGGTACAGCCGACTGTTAACTAACAACTCGCTTCCTTCTCTCTCCTCCACATACGATTTTGATGACATGGATCCTCTTAGAGTAGAACTTGTTATACTTGCTCTAAGAACATCTACAAGCTGCAACTCAAGAAAATTTGGTTTCTCTATGGCCCAACCACCCGCTGGCTCTGTCGAGCCACTTTTGGGCCATATGTATATAATAGAAAAAGAAAGAAAGAAAAACAAAGGCAACCACTGTGGTTTTCAGTTTGACATATATATATTTCATGTTCATAGAAGTAGCCACCATACACATCGTATAATGAAATCAGCCAAGCAAGCATTCAATTATACATCACTCGATCTCACCATAAAAATTGTGCATATAATAATGTATGGTTGCACGGGCTTGCCGCCCTAGCGAAAACACGATCCCAGGATGGATGCAGTCGGTCCGTCAGATCGAGGGTGATCTGCTCTGCTCATGGGCAGTAGAATTCCTTGTGCTAACACTTGACGTGCGTGTTGTCCACCAAAAGTGGCGCATGAACTTTGACTTGCAGGCCCATGGTGAATTGGTGATGGTCGGGTCGCCGGCCGGAACTGTGCGCCATGATGAGCGCTAGCGTTGACCCATTGTCCCAGTCAGTCCAGTCCAGGAAGTTTCAATGGCGTAGGCTGCGAGGAGAAGGTCAATTATTCAAAGGTTTTGTTTGGATGCCTGGTCCTGCACTCGTGTAAGGCCGAATTGTCAACGGAATCGATATGCAGCACACAAAGGTTCAGTCACTTTATAATACGGCCTCTGTCTTTGAATAATTGTCGTTTTCTTTTTTTTCTTTTTTCTTTTGGTTTGACCACTGGCTTCGAGGTGGTCCTCTTTGTTCCTCTCATGCTGCCCTCTTCTCCCATACTACTATGCCTAACATATCCGTGCAAAAAGTTTTGCTTGATGGTTTTGACTTGCGCCTAATTAAGAACCCAACTGACCAGTGCTGCTAGCTATGAGCTTCGCAGCCTTCTTACATGTTTGCAGGTGCTTACTCTAAATGATGCTCAAGACACTCGGCTGCTCAAGACGACCGGCAAAGTTTACACCACCTGCGACGCCTACGTTGCCCTCGACACAGCAGGAGACGCCCTTGATCCCCATGGGCGCAGGATATGGAGCACTTGACTCCCCAACAAGGTTAAGATCTTCACGTGGCTCTTCTTCAAGGACAAGCTCAGCATTAAGAACCAGCGACGAAGCCAGCTGGGGGGCATAAAAATAGATATCATTTTTGCCTTGAGAAGAATGTGCTATATATTTAGAATATGTTTAGCCCCTCCTAACATTTTTCCTGGCTTGGGACCATGGGATAGACATGTCTCCAAGCGCCAGGAATGTGTTGCTCGTTCGCAGCTCACTACTCTTACATGCTACGCCCACAACTATTTATTACAAATCAAAGCTTTCCTTGGTCACTACGTAAAAGGCTAAAATGACGAAGATTTATGAAAGGAGGGAGTAATATCATTAGATAAGTCGTTAAATCTATTTTCATAACAAATTTATTTGAAGATATAAATGTTGCGCTATTTTCTACATATATTGTTAAATTTACGGTACTAAAACATAAATGACAAATATTTAGGGACAGTCTATCATTAGCCCCTGCTACACTGTAGTCATCAAGCCTATTCCGGTCGTGGTGTTTGCTCAACCAAAGGAAATGGAGTCACACAATCTCCATATGCCACTCTTCACTGCACTACTATGGTGTGTTGGGCCGTCAACCAAAGACTATGTCATAAGCAACCAAGTCTCACGGTTGCTATGGCGTTATTCTTTTAGTGGTGTGACATGTTTGTTTTTCTAATAAGTTTCACAGTTCACGGTGTTATTTTTTTAGTGGTGTAACATGTCCATTTTAAGTTTGATGAAGTCACTAGATACGTCTCCAATCACTACTAGTGTTAGACCATCAACCAAAGACAATGTCATGAATCACAAAGTCTCACGGTTGCTATGACATTATTCTTTTAGTGGTGTAACATGTTCGTTTCGAGATTGAAAAAGCTACATAAACGCCCCGTTGTCAGGGCATATCACCTCTCATTGAAAGAACAACACCGTAAGTCGAGGATTTAAACCGGCGCAGAGCAGGTCCACTATAAGAAATCCAACCAGGTAAGCTAAAATATATGTAATGACTTTGTTACTCTCGGTATTTTTTTTACTCAAGCCTTTTTAACGTGCCCGTGCGTGTATTCATATCTTAATGCACACAATGTTATTAAAGTATATCATAGTTTAATTAAAAGATTTTTAGTATATATTTATAGAAGAAATAAACCGTCAATATCTGTACAAAGTTAAATATGATACGCATTCGTGATGGGAGGGAGGATGTTGTGCCGTGAACCTCTCGCCATTGGATTACGTCACCTTCAAGCCTCGAGAGTTATGGTGCCTCGCTAAGACTACCCGCAGCGGGTCTGGTAAAGACCTGCAGGAGGTTTTACCGGAGCCAGGGGCCGCAGCGGGGTCCTATACCCCATCCGGTACGCGCTCCCGTCTCGGTAATTTCCGGGATCCTGGACGTTGGTTAAAGCTGGCGCCGGCCCCACCTCGCAAGCGCCGAAGAGGAGAGAGAGACGCCGACGGGAGAGAAAGAGAGAGAGCGCTCCATGGCAAGGCAGGGAGGAGGGAGATGCATGGCGGCGGGCTCGTCGGTTCCGGCCATGGCGAGGCCGGGAGAGGAGCATCGAGCACCGCAACGGCGAGTTGAAGGCGATGCGCGTGCAAGAGTGGCCGCGCTCGCCGCCTTCGTGTCTGTCGCGAAGGCTGTCGCCGGAGCAAGGGAGCAGGGGCGGGGCGCCGACCGGTGGTGGAGCAGGGGTGGAGCAGGGGCGGACCGCGACGCCCGGTGGAGCAGGGGCGGGGCGGCGGCCGGTAGAGCAGGGGCGCCCCGTGGCCGGAGGAGGCGGCCGTCCCCGTCGCCCGGAGGAGCTCGCCCGCGCCCGGAGCCGGAGGAGGCCGCCGACCGGAGGAGCTCGCCCGCGCCTGGAGGAGGCCGCCGCCCGGTGGACCTCGTTGCGCCCGGAGCAGGATGAGGCCGCCGCCGAGTGGACCGCCCGCCGCCTGCTCGCGAATCCGCCGCCGCGCCCTCCGTCGCCAAGTCCCACAGCGGTGGGAAAGAGGAAGGGGAGGTAGCGGCGGGAAGGAGGAAGGGGAGTGCCGCTCAGCGGCGAGGAGGAGGAAGGGGAGAGGCCGGCGAGAAGGAGGAAGAGGAGGTGCCGCTTGGCCACCGCTCGCCCGTGTGACCGTGTCCACCGGGGAGGGGAAGAGGAGGACAATGCTGGTTGCTGGGGACGAGCGAGAGGGGAGGGAGTGAGATAAAAAAGAAAAAAAAATATGAGGTGTGGGTCCCATCTTGTATAGAGAATGAGATAGAGGAGAGATGGGTGCGGAAGACTTGAGTATAGGGGAGGGAAACTTACTAGCTAGGATGTATAAGGGCCCCTTTGAATTGAGGGTGAAATGCAGGAAAAGTGAAGGATTCAGAATCCTATGAAAACTTTCATAAGCTTCCCTTTGGTTTACAGGAGAAACAAAGGAAATATTCCAATGGATTGCAATCCTATGACCAATTTCATAGGAATTGTAACATGAGGTCAGACTTCTTGGAAAGAATCCTGGCGCGAAACGAAATCCTTCCCGCGCGACGCCCGAGCTTGTTTGCTCTTTCTTTTCACGCTCGCGAATCGACAGATGGGCACGAGCGATGGCGGCATCGAGCTCGGCCCGGCCGGTAATGGCGGCGGCGTCCACGCCTGGCGCGTACGTATGAGCGGGGAGAAGGGGGCACGGGGCAGGGAGGGCGAGCGCGAGCACTGGGGGGAGTGCAAGGCATGGTTGTCGTCTTTGGGTTGGAGGGCTAGCGATGGGCAGGCGACGTGGCGCAGAGCTTCAGGCGGCGGCCATGGCGAGGCGAGTGGGTAGAGAAATGAGTGGTGGAGAGACGCTCGTCCCGCTACATAAGAATAGAGATGTCTTCACCAGTGGGGCCCACCTTTTGGATGGAAGGCTCACGAGAGGCCGGCCTAAACAACAAGAGCAGAGGTGGCAGTCCAGCTCCTTTGTTTTACCCAAGCGTGTACCAAAGGCCATCTCATGATTCTTTCCTTTGTTTTCAATTTCATAGGATTGGAGAAATATGTATCTCTATTTTTGAGTTTTTCCATTTTCTATCATGTACCTATTCAACAATCCAAAGAGGTCCTAAAGAAAAGAAATAGAGAAATATGAGTGCGGATAGATTATTGGTCCATCACTTTTGTGTTGTGTGTAGCGGGGCCCATAAAGCCATGAAGATTACTGTACTATACACAGTAGGAGCAGGACTGAGATTCTGCTCGCATGACAGACAATTATGGAGTTATCTTGATCTTTGACATTTTTGCTCTCAAGGGAACCTAAACAAAAACAAGGGACGAAAAAGTGAGCGAGGGAGCAGTTTCATGGCAGGAAAAAAGGCAACCGGCCGGGCGGCCAGCAGTGTCATGTTGCTTTCCCACAAATCGCAATTATTGGGGTGCTAGGATTCACGACTTGGACTTCGCGGGTGCTCGTGATGGCGACCGCGAAGAAGACGAAGCTCACTCCTGGTCAAAAGCCAAGGGTCTTCGCCCTGTTCGTTTGGTGTGAAGTGAAAAGCCTTTTTTTTTTCTCCGTGGCCTTCGTAGCCTTTTACCTTTGGTCAGTGATGTGAGATTTTTTGTCCAATGGTACGTACTGGCTGGGTGACATGACTCTACTGCTGTCATATTGGGCAACACGGCTCTCCATGGTCTAAGCACCAGGCTATGAATAAGTGGCTTCAGAGTATTTTCAGAAAGCTCTCTGCAGAGCTCGTCATCAAATTATCATAAAATGGAGCCAAACATGTTTGTAAGTTTAACAATGGTATGGAGTTCGATTCCAGTACTTACATTGGAACATATGATGCAGTCAGCGATAGCGCAGAGTCGTTTAGGCGACCACGCAACAAGATGACAATGGGTTTTATATCCTTTACCTAAAGAAAAGGGCTCTTCAGCTAGATTGAAATGGATCGACGGGTGCAAAAGGAATCACACTCACAATTTCATTTCATCACAAAAATTGCAGGCTTCGTGCCTATATTATTGAACCACATGGAGCACTCTCGGGATTGGTGGTGCTGCACAGATTAAAGCATTGCATTATTGTCCCTACGCTTCACATGAGCCAATATCAACCATCCAAGGCAGTACAACCACCAATCCACCATGGACAATCTGCACCCAGAAAAACCTTTTTATCAAGGGATTCGCAGGGAACAATACCCAGCTGTGATTGAAACATGCCTACCTGAATGCAGCAGCCAACAGGAGAGAGACAACACTGGAGCACCAGAACATGATATATAGCTTTCCTTTACACATGGAAACCAAGGCAGACCAGTAGATTACTTAGGAACACATGCAAAAGTAGATGCAAAAGGTACTTGGCGCTAGAATAGCTGAGAGCAAAAGGGTAATAAAAAACAGAGCAAAGGATTCAACCATCGACAGCAGCAAAGTCATATCTTACACAGGATAACAGAATTACACGCTGAAAACATCACAAGAACATCTACATGTTCTCGGATGATCTAGCACAGAACACAATTGTGCTGAGTTACAACATGTCATGCTACAACATTTGTCTTTGCCTATTGGGTTCCATATTTTCTAAGCTGTCAGAATCTACAGTTTTTACTCCACCACCAAGAAGACCAGAACTACTAGATCAGTCAATTATTAAACTGTCGCAGGCATTTCCTCTCAGCTCTCAGAAATCCAAATTCCCTCTAGCAATCGAAATCTACAGGTTCTACACTTCTACTCCAGGACCAAGACCAGAACTAGTTCAAAAAATTAACTGTTGCGCGCTGACTGGCTAAATGTACAACAATAGAACGATCTTCTGAGCCCACAACACATGGTGATGCACCCCCAGTCATATCCTCTGTTGAAAAAAAAAAAAAAAACTAGTATGATACTTGCCAAAGCCACTACAAATCTGCAGGTAAGTTGCTACTCTTATTTCCTGTCTGCTGGTGGGGGTGGGGTGGGGAATTGAGGACGGCCATAGAATGTACCCGATAATCCTTGAAAAGGTGGAGGCGGGTTTGGACTAGGGAAACCAGGTGGGCTGGTCATGGGAAAGTTGACCACAGGAGTAAAAGGTGGGTAAGTGTACATTGGACCAGGTGGTCCAGCAGGAAAAGGTACAAATGTACCAGCTGGAGGTGGCAGATGTGAGATCATTTGGGGTGGCATTGCGGGCGGCGGCGGTGGGGGGATAAGGGGTGGCGGGGAACTTGGTGGCAGCGGCGGTGGGCTAGGCTGTGGTGAGGGAGGATACTCAGGTGGTGGTGGTGGTCGAAATGCATCAGGATGAGGAAATGGGGGTGGGGGTGGCGGTGGTGATTGTGATTGAGGCTGAGAAATATGTGTGTCATCCTCTAGCTTCTGCCTCTTGTCACCAGAAGTGTGCTCTTCTATTTTCAGCATGGTGTTGCCCCCATTGACTCGTGAAGGCAAAGCACCACCACGTATATTGTCAGAAGCAGCACCTGCAGCAAGCTTTGTCTCTGTCCCGTTGTGCTCAACACCATTTCCCTCCCGTGAATACAACACTGCACTTGATTGTCCCTTTTGAAGAGATTTCCCAGCTTCTGGAGCAACAGTACTAAGTGGATCAGAGAGGCTGGATCTCTTGAACCCTTGATTTGATGGCTGATGCCTTTCCATGTTGCTTCCAAGCCCCACACAGAGCTCAGCAGCTCTCTTGAATCGGGGCTGAGCTGCCTGATTCATGATGGAAAAATATTAGTAATCTGGTAAACTGCTTCTTTCCCTAACATAGAAAGCCAAAACTGTTAGATTCAAAGGTTACAGGTAGTCGTCGGTCCTGCCTCTAAGTAGTTTGCGACCATTTTACTAAGGGGAATCAACAGTCTCATTAAACCCAAGACAGATGGCCCCAAAACATAATAGTACGCAAACACAAAGGTGAAGTAAGTTGTAAGTATTCTACAATACAGAAGTTCTATTCATTGATAAGCATAAGTGTCATAGCAATGTTTTTAAGAAACAACTCCATAAGGTGTATAGTGGTTAGGAATCCACAAAGTGAACATTAATCAAAAGAAACAGAAATGCTAATTTAAGGAAATTACCTGAAGTTGGCTTCTGACCTGTTCCACTTTGAGCTCCTGAAAAGAAATAAATCGCTGTAAGCACCTGAAGGTCCATTTAACAGATAAAACAGACCTTACAGAGTTATTTGCTTCAGCACCTGCTCATTCAGTGCTTCCTTCAAATGAGAAATCAGAGTGGCCCTGAGTGATTCTGACATTTTGAGCTGTTCGATGGAGTTTCTGAGAATGCTATGTTGTTCCTGCAGCTCCTGCATAAAGCCCGATCGATTGCTGCTACCTGCCAATATGCAACAGAAAATTCAAGCTACAGCACAGAAGACAATCAACCTAGTTATTACCTTGGAACCTCATTAAAATTAGCTGGATCTAAGCAGGTTGAACTGAAGTTGGGACAACAATTGGGTTGTGCCCAGCCCACCTATGAGGCTATGAATCAATTCTTCATAGCACACCGTGTGGCGTACAATATTCAGTTTTACCTATTTAGACTTTATTTAGTATGTGCCTTCAAAAGCCAAGGAAAACATTCATTGTGGTCACAAAGCTAAGCTTGAAGTTGTTTGTTATAGCCCTTACAAACAAACAGTGAGCATGAAAGGGATTTTGCTTGCTGCCCATATTTCCCCATATTTCAGAAGAAAGACCATGACACCACCAACCCCTGAATCTAGCCAAGGCTGAAGAAACTAGGTGGTGGAAGAATGCAACTGCTGTGTCTGTTATGAGGCAACTAAAAGTAGAAATTGCTCAGAAGTCCCATTGACAATGCCATCAGGTCATAGGGTTGAAACACAATAAATCTAAGTCACTAAAAAAAAACCTCGGCCGGTGGGGGAAAGACCGCCCCCACGGTTTTCATTTAAGAAGAAACTTCTCAGTTCCCCGACCGAGAAAACCCCCGAACCCTGGCCCCGCCCCGACACTACGGACAGATACCGTGGGGACCGTCACCTGGGCTGGTCCACAGGCCGGGACACCGTTGCCCGAAGGCCAGGGCGCCGTTGCCCGAAGGCCGGGGCGCCGTTGCCTGGGTTTCCGTTACCACAGGCCAGGAACGGGCCGTCACCACTAGCGCTTTGGCACACGGGACCAGCGAGGGGGTTTTTTACCCTCAGCCTGAAATTCGCCCCCATCGGGGTTCGAACTCAGGACCTGAGGGGTGCCGCCGGAATGTCTTGACCACTAGGCCAAGCATCCTTTGGCTAAGTCACTAAACTTCCTCTTGCTAAAGATGGAAATTAGGGTTTTGAACATAGAGGGCATCTCTTTATAGAAACCATCTAGGCTCAAGGATCTCTCAATTGCGACACAGGTGTGATGCAAACCATTTGCACATTAGCTGCATCAACCTAGTTACAACAAACCCGTTCCCATAAAAACATCAATGTGTTAAGGCTTGAGGCTATGGTAGTTTGTTGGTTTTGTGGAAACCCTGCAGCTGCGGTGCACCATAACACAGAGGTGAAGAACTTGCAGACCAAACTATAACTTCACATAATCACTAGTTTCTGCATGTTATGAGCTACATATTAACTAGTAAATAATAGCAGGACATGTGAGAATATCCTTTGAAAACATATAGCTTACCTAGAGCGCAGTTATTTCCATATTTTTTATTGAGTTCATCAAAATTGATAACAGCTGCTTGGCATTTTCGCATCAGAGCATCCTCGTCCATAGGAGCATTCAGGACATGTTTGTAGCTAGAGACAACCTTCTCCAGCAGCTCACCGCCAGTATTTTTCTGTCCATATGGAAACCAGGATTGCAAACCTCAAAGGAGGTCAAGGGTAATAAAATAGAAGTAAATCAACTCACTTACCAACTTGTTTCTAATGTCCTTCAACCTCCTGAAAAAATTATCTTTGAGGCCGTGTTCCTGAGTATCAAATATTTTACGGTCTTCCCATATGTCTATCTGTAACGTTGAGAAAGAAAATTATGAGACGAAAAAAAAAAAAAATCTGTCGGAAAGCGAGGTACAAACCGATGGCTATCATCCCAAGCGATAAACTAACTACGGAGTAAGACTTACATGAGTATGCAACCACTTTCTGATTTTTGCACAAGGATTCACCAGGGCAAGTGCAAGACAAAATAATGCAGAAAGTAGGATAAGTGCTGATGCTAATTTATACTAAAGTGCAAGACAAAGTAATGCAAAAAATAGGATAGGTGCTAACGTGCAAACTAATTTATACTAGGTTGCACAGATCTACTGATGCTAACTTGCACAATTGCACCTCAACAGTTCACTAGGGCAAATCAAACAGTGCTTTGAGGCCGCCACGCTGGTATCCTCCACCGACCCCGTAAATTGGAGGCCCAGCGCAGAGGCGCGCCTAGGCAAGCGTGGAAGAGCGCCTTTTTGAACACTGCCTTCGTCCACCTCGCCGTCGCTTGCCCGTCTTGGAACTTTTTGGTGCGTGAGATCTGGGAACTGTGCCTGTCAAGGCAGTTGTTCGTCGTAGTCAGCTATGCCAAAATGTGATCCAGCTTGGCCATGATGGCATCAGGATCATTACTAGGGCTGGACATGGCTGTGATGCCCCAGTTGTGGTCTCTGATAACATATTGATATGGTGAAGAAAGTAGAGGGTAAGGGAATTAGGGTTGGAGTGGAGAGGATAGCAACAAAAGAGGCGCTTGTTCTCCAAGGTGCCAGGTAGATGACTGGTCAACCAAAGAGAGTTTTTTCGATAGAATCTTCCCCTAATACAATCATGGAAATAACTCGATTTTATTTATCAGGTCTTTTCTTAAACATGGCAATAAATCAATTTTATTCTAATTATTTCCTATAAAAAACTAACTTGTATTGCCCGATGGGGGCGTCAACGCCCTCTCCTTCCTGCGCCTGTATGTGTGAACCACAAAGGAGTGCACAGCAGTAGGAGTGTAAATATAACAATGCAAACTACTCCATGGAGAAGGGGAAGAAATGGGAAGAATCAAAGCTTTTTTGCCTGTGGAAGCTTGGCCATGTGGTGTCTAAGGTTGGATAAGAGCAACCATGATATTCTAATAACATGTTAGTAACTTAGAAAACGTGCAATGCGATGAGTACAAAGTGGGGTTGTTATGCGTAGTAATGTTCACACAAGGCACCCCTACACATAAGGAAAATACAATGGAGTGCACAAGCAAGCACATAAGGAAAATACAATGAAGTGCACAAGCAAGCACAAGCACACAGCCAAGCTTCTTGCACCAACTATAAGTGTGGCCCCCACATAACATCACTCCCTCCCTCCAGCAACAACTCACCGGCAGGCTAGAAGGAGGGCTACTTCCTCCGGAAGATCTCCAGGTCTTCCCACAATGTGGAGTCAGGTTGGTCCTTACACTTGATCAATAGTAGGCAAACACCGCGGGCCAAGCGTGTTTTCAGTGCCCATTCATGAACAGAGAGGTCACGCCAAGGTGGAGCAAGATAACGCATTCGAACTCTCCCACTGCATTAAGGAGGATCACCCAAGAAATGCTTGGGCAGGCCAATGTGGAAAACGCCGTGGATGCATGCACAAGTTGGGGGCTCAAGTTTAAAAGCCACCGGGCAGATTTGAACATTGATCCTGCAAGGCTGGAGCTTCCCCTTGGAAACCATCGAGACAAGGTTGTTGTAACAATTGTGCCCGTCGGCGATTTGCCGTTGACGTGAGTAATTGCAGCAAGGATCAGAGACAGAAAACTAGGGGAGGAGGAAGTATCCTTTATCCCGATTTGAGTTTTACTCGATTCTCGCTTGTCTTGCCTCTACCATGTGTGCCTAGCTATATAGCTGGTTTTACGCTGTCCATACTCCATAGGCTCCACTTGGATACTCCCCAATCCCCACACGCAGGTGGACACACACACACACGTCTTGACTCTGTCAATTGCCTAGAACCTTCCCTTCATGTGATCCCTTGTGGTGGATGTGTTGTAGCTGCCACTACAGGTGCGTGATATCAAAGGCGAAACCACACCCAATCCCCGACAGCAAGGGATGCCACACGATGGCCACGGTCATAACTGCACTTAGCACTATGGTAAGCTTTCTCAAGACAACCATGGATGTCGACGAGGAACTTGTCACACTCCTACATGGCACGGGGTGCTGAGACGGCACATAGCTTGCCTAGTTCATAGAAGCGGACTGACATCCAAAACATCGCGTCACGGAGTGTCGAGTGGTAGGAATTGTTGTAGACGAATTGGGCCCAAGGGAGTCACTTCACCCACTATCGAGGATGATCTCTTCTCATAGATAGCAAGTACATGGTGATTACCTTGTTAGTTGCATCGGAGCTCATCTGAAGCTTGGAGCCAAATGCATTGAGGAAACTTTTGGAAAGCTAAAGTGAAAACAAGGCCTATTTGACATAATGGAAGACGGGATGCCATGCAAGCAAATGACCTCGGAGAAGAAGAATAAGGCCACCATCTCTACTGATCAATCGCGATTGAGGATCATTTATCTGCCACCAACCTTGCGAAGTCCTTGCTCAATCACGGTTGAGGATCATTGATTTGCCATCGACCTTGGGAAGTGCCTCAACGAAGTCAACCACATTGATTCCGAGATTCGCGGAGGTTGCAATTGCAAGTGCTCCAAATTGTAGCATTCACATGTGAAGCACCCTCACATAGCCCTACATTAGGCATGTCGAAGTCTTGGCTCAACGCCATACCATGGTCGGCGTTTGGCCCGACAACACCTAAGAGATCTTTCTGAGCTCTGATGGCACCAATACAAGCCAAAATCATTACAAAGGTGGAAAAGATTATGTGTGACTTGGATCGTTGCATAAAGCCAGGGGACAAGCACAAATGAGTGAAGCCTCACTAGCCCAATTTGTTGACCTAATGCCACCACCACATCGAGCCACTCGATAGCAAGACAATTTGGGTGTGTAGACAACCCCAATTGTGACATCAATCGATGACAAAGCTTTTTATAATATGGCACACCTAGATGAAGTGCTTGTGTTCATTGCTTTTTGGACTTCGATGATAGGGGGAATTCCACCATATTATATGTTGTGCTTAAATTGTCACATGGATAGGTAATGTGACAAATTGAGCATCTCAATCCACAATGAAAGAGAAAATTGCACACTGTAGACAACATATTACTCCAAGTGTAGGAGTATGGCTCCTTCAAAGGACGTGCAAAACAATTAATTGTTTGAACAATGGACAAGTTGCGCCAGTTGGCATCCAGTTATAACAATCCATGAGAGCATACTTATTACATGTTGCTAGGTCAATATAAGGTAAAAATGAAAATCCAAACTACCATCTATAGCATATTGAGTAGCACATGGATCAAATACTATTTGGATAATGGTTTGAAGATCAATTCTCAACAAGGTTCAAAAATTTAGGAGATTACATAGGGAAACATGCCTCGATTGGATTTCATCGAACAATAGCATTGCAAGCGGGCTCATCCGCGGTTGTCTACCAAGTTTCCACACAAGCCACTAGGTCTTCATGAGATTTGTGGCAAACCCGCATTGATCCGGTAGTATTTTGCGGACTTTGCGGGAACCCGCAATACTATCCGTATGGAAATTATTCTCAGCTCACCCAACTTGCCACCATCAAAGCGTCTGTTGATCCCATGTTCACTATGATGACACGGATGAGGAATTGTGCAAAGTCCGAACAACATGATCGCCCAAGCGTAGCATGTGAACTTAGCGATGGCTTTGGAGAACACCATGGGGACCTCACCTGAGATCGCTTGCCGCCACCGTCCATGATCTCACCCACAGAGCGCTTCACAATCTTCTTGATATATGCCGGCGACAGCGTGTGTGGCCACATCGACGCAAACACCCCGTTTCAGAAAGAGTCCGACGCGATGGATCCGCAGGCGAAGCTCATCCTCGATGAGCTCAAGGGTGTACGCTCTTCCATGATAGACATGTCGAAGAGGATCAACGATATGGAGGGCTCTCTCGGCACCCGCTTCACCAGCCTAGAGAACACCCATAAGTCGTTCAATGATCGACGTCCCCGAGTGGATGTGCCCATCCACGACTTACACATCGATCTAAGTGTGATGTGCAAGACTATGAATCGAGTGGTTCTCAATTCCGGAGTTGCTTCATCAGCAGTCCTCCTCACCAAGTCGAAGATGGTTGCGATGTCAGTTGTCGGTAATCCAATCATCGACCCTAATGGGCATTGCGTCGACACAAATTAGCATGGGTCTGAGTTTCAAACCCATCTCCTGGTCAAAGGTATGTGTGGTTTCCCTAAACCCAAGCTCATCCGGTCTGTATGACAACGACAGCGTTCGTGGCCCCATCTACGCAAACACCCCACTGCTATCTGGCTCTCCCGCACGGGGCGCTTCATGATCTTGGTGCGTGCACATCGCGTGTGGTCCCATCGACGCAAACACCCCGCCGCAGAAGACGTCTGACTCCTGAGTGCCTCGCCTGCCACATGACACCCACATCAGCAAGATCACAGTACATGTCAACAAAGTTGCGAACGAATTTTCAGCTTCCATGCTTTTGTGTGCATGCTCCTACGTTGGTTAGAAGCCGTGCGGCAACCATGCTTGATAACACACCCATCTAGCAGGTTGACATGAGGGTATCGGAGCTAGGTAGGCGAAGTAGACATCGATGGAGGGTTTCCAATCGATGAGAACGACCGCTTGCGGCCTCTTGCGTACCAAAGAGAACACTTGCAGGTTTTGGTAGTTTGGCCCACAAAACAATTGTAGCTACTCCACATGAGCCACAAACATGATTTTGCAGTGCAGTTTTAGCAGGTTGTGGTAATTACACGCCGCCGCCTACAAGCCTATCGAACAAACTAACAATCGGTCAAAATAGAAGTTGTGGATCATTCCTCCAAAAACATCTTGTAAAAAAAAGAGCAATAGCAATAAACACTCCATCTCCTTTGCTTTCTTCTACATGAATAAGCTTCCAATCTAGCCTTTGCATGTCCAACATAAAAGCCCTCCAAGCAACAGAGTTTGTTGGGCTCAACGCTAGCGAATCACGATGCGTGATGTCTGCACTAAGAACCGAGATCTCACACCGCCATACACAATAGGACATCATGCCGCCGCCAATCTTTACTGAGTGCGCCTCCCCAACCTTGATCACCTACACCACCTGCATGGAGACATGCAAGTGCGCCACCCAAATCAAAGTTCACCTAATTGGGATCTCAAGTCTAAAGTTGTATTGCTCTATCATGGTAACATTCAAGATGTCATCCCACTTGTCATCACAAACATCGACCCATGTCGTCCAAGTTATAAAGACAATGAGCCTAGTGCATTGAACACCAGTTTGCAACGGGTTTGCCCATGAGCCCACTGATAGGCCATTGTTAAACGGGTTCCATGGTGCGATGCCCTTCGCCCCTTCTACCTCGGTGTTTCATCTAAGCGTTAGCACCATGGTCTACCGCCATGACAGTGGATATGTCAACTTCTGAATCGATGACATGCCAACGAAGTTAAGACGAAAACCAGGCTTTCATGTTCTCCATACTTTAAACCACCTTTTTTCATCACCAGTATGTGACACAAGCAACGAATTCGTCAACACCCATTGCTTTAAGAGAAAGAAAGTGATTGAGAGGAGGAATGAAGGCAGGAACATGATTGGTTTTTTGCACCCATTCCTAGAGGCTTGAAATACTACTCATGAAAACTCTCACATGCTATGTACATCTTGTGCCCAAAGAGTATCTTCAATAAAAATAACAAGTAGTAAACTTAACAATTACCATTGCTGCCCCTAAAGTAAGCACATAGATATGGACATTTTTTATGAAGTTGTTAGCAGATTAGTTATGATGATAACTAAACCCACAATTTGAATGACATGAGTGATAATGCAATTGCATGAATACAAATATTAGTGATATGTACAACATACCAGTCTTTTTGGGACATTCCGCCCAATATCATCTCTGGTAGTCAACACTTCATTCAAGGCAGTGGGGAGGACCCTCATGAATTCAGTTATATACCCATTACCTTCTTTTCTGCTATTCTGCATAATATCATTTGCAAGGTACAGCAAAGATACTCTCCTGTCTCCAGGAGCTGCATGGAACTCGGAATGCCATGTTTGCACAACTTGTTGGCAGTAACGATGATGAAAGACACACCAATGTGATAAAGCTGTTCTTTTGTTAAGGATGACATTACGTGAATCGATAAAACAATGTAGCACATGACAAAATAATCACAGTGAGCAATAGTAGGTAGCAATCTTGAGCAGGGGCCAGCGAATGACTTACTAACTGATCACAATGAAGCATGAAAGGTCATCAACTGAATGGGATTTATTGATGCAGTGATCTGGAATGTTAAGACAACAAAACTACATTTTTCCCCTGTAATCTTAAGCTATGATTTTGCACTTTGCAAACCATACAACTATACAAGGCAATAAAATATGAAAATAACTCATATGAAGTTAAGTTTTTTTAAAAAAATACTTCATGCAGAAAAGAAAGTGTTAAGTTAATGGGGTTGAGAAACTGGCAAGAAGGATACTCTGTATGCTCTGCTGTGAGCTATTAAGGTTCGAAAGCTTCTGAGCCAATATCTGCTTGTTGAAACCCGCACTCATTGTTTGCACCCTGGGTTGCACACCTGCAAAACACGTAACATTGGGAATTAACTACAGTCCAGAAATCACTTCATGCTGAAATAATGTTCTGAGGACGGAATAATCATGGAAAAATAATGCGGTTAAATAGTTATTCTTGTCTGCTGTTCCTGACATTGTACCTCACCGAATATTCAGGTTCTCAAAAGGAAACCATTAAAAAACAGAATCAAAGTTAAACCACAGAGGCGCCAAATAAAAACCCATTCCCAACTCACCAACCAGGCATTGATAGGCGACACTAGTAGCTACTAGAGTCCTATTGTAGTATTGTGGCTTTGCAAAAAAATGGCAACAAAACTCGAGCCTTTTCGATAATAAGGCAGTAAAAGCAGTCCCACAAAAGGATGCCGAGCCACGCAAGCCGGAAATGAGAACTGTACTGGAGAGTGGAGCGCATCAGAAGAAGCAGAAGCAGAGACTGTGACTAACAACCCGACTTCAAACATCGCGCAGGAGCTAAGCTTGAGCAGCAGGTGTTCGTGCACACAGCATCACTCAAAGAAGCCCAGAGAAAAACAAGCTGCTGCTGCTGCTGCTGCCTAATCAAACAAGTAAAAAAATGATTCGAGGCCCCGACCCGAGTCTGGCTGAAACCATCCCATCCCAGCGCGGCACGAAACCAAACCAAACCAAACCAAACGGAATCAGGGGGAATTCCCACGCACGAGCATCCCAAAGCAGCAGCGGCGGCGGCGGTTCCTAAATCCCAAAGCCGGCGGCGAGCTACAAAACGCGGCGGCGCGGCTAGCAACATCAAAGCCAGCCAGCCAGCGCGAGAGGAAAGGGAGCAGGGCGCGAGAGATCCCGTACCTTCCGCGGAGCCGGTAGGCCGAATTCGGGGGGCGCCGCCTAGGAGGGGCCGCGCATTGGGGGGGAATTCTAGGGTTTAATCGGGGATTTATAGAGGGGGCCTGTGCGCGGGGTGGAGAGGGGGGGAGGAAGGAGACGTACGTCAGTTACTACTGGTCGGCGCCTGGCCGCGCGCGTGACCCGCGGCGAGGAAGACAGCCAGAGAGGGGAGCGTGGGGGGCGCGCGGCGGGGGGAGGAGGACTGAGCTGGACGACGACGCGAGGTGAGGTGGATGGAACGGAAATGGAATTGGATGGATCCTGCTGCCGGGGTGCGCCGCGGGGCTGCCTGCGCCCGGTGCGGGTCGTCTGTCAGTATCCGTCCCGTCTCCAACAGGCAGGAGACCGCGCCGAGGGAGAAACGCGGGGGTTGTGCACCTGCGCCGTTCCGTTGGAGGCTGCTGGTGCTGGCGTAGCGGTGCCGTGGCGTCGTGTCAGGCGCGACCGGGCTGAGACTATCCGTACCATATACCTGATCTCTACAAAAATATTTTATCTTAGTCATCGAGTTTTTCATATTTATATTATTTTTTTCGCACCCATCCAACCTCTATACCCATCTCTATCAGTTGTGGGATCCACTTGTCAAGATTTTTTTTCCTTTCCTTTTTCTCCTTCCCTTTTTCTCTTCCTTTTCTTTTTTTTCTTTCTCCTCCTTATCCATTCGACCAGCGGCTTCGTTCCCTCCGCCTCCGCCACGGCCTCCCCGGCGCCCCTCCCTTCTTCTCCTCCTCCCCGGCTCTTCCATCTCCCTCCCCGCGTCTCCCTCCCCGCGCCGGTGCGGGCGCAAGCAGCGGCGGCGCGCGAGAGAGCCGGAGTCAGGTCACGACGGGCACGGCCCATCTCCCCGACGAGCTCGGCCCCGAGCATGGCGCCGGGCACGGCCCCTCCCACGTGAGCATGCCGGTGCGGCGCGCGAGCGAGCCGGAGTCAGGTCGCGGCGTGCATGGCGGCGGGCGTGGCCCTACTCCCCGGCGAGCTCGGCCCCGAGCAAGGCGGCGGGCGCGGCCCTCCCTCGGGTCACGACGGGCATGGCGACGGGCGCGGCCCCTCCCACATGACGGCGGTCCGCGAACTCAGCGCGGCGGGGCGGTTGCGGCGGGCGGGACCTCCCTGCTCCGGTGCCCTCCACCAGCGGCCTTCCCTGTTGCCCCGACGACGAGGCTCGCCCCTCTGCTCATCCCGCGACGGAGCGCCTCCTCTGCATCGAGCTCTGTGCTCCCTCCGGCGGGTGTGGGGACTGCGTGGTGGATGGGGCCGGCGTGGTGGATGGGGCCACCGTCGGGCGTCCATGGCGGCAGTTGTTCCTCCCCTCACCGTCGGGCGTCCATGGAACTCCTCTGCTCGCGACCGGCCGGGCTCGACCTCGTTCCTCCTCCGCGGCCATCCGCGGCCTCCTTTCTCCTCCCCTCTTCCCTCTCCGACCGCGAGCCCGTGGTGGTTGGGGATGAGGAGCAGCAGCACCGAGAAGGTGGGACCCTGCATCCGTCCTTTACCGCTCGCGCCGTACGCCCGCCACAGACCGCGGACGATTGGTGGAACGCAACTTTTGCGTTCGCTTTAGAGGCCCCCGCTGCGGGGTTTTCAGCCTCTAAAGCTTCGGGATAGCGTCTGCCGCTGCGGATAGTCTGACAAGAAACGTTCGGACGCGGTCCACGTCGGCAGTGATGATGTACCGATGTGCACTACAGCTTCATCCTCACAGTCACAGCCACCGGCTTGTGACGTGGAGTCTGGTATGGAGTTGTGCCAAGAGCCCTCGTGTCTCGCTCGTGCTTTGCTTGCAGCTTCAGGCGGGCATGTTTGGAATTTGGTTCTGTTTGGATGTTTCCGCCGGGTGCCACACTAGACACACCATCATCTATAGGATGTAGGCAGGTTGAGCAGATAAACACACTCTAAAAGATATACAATATATGCAAAATTTTCAAAATAGCCGTGTATTTTTTCCTAATACTATAAGAATACTTTGCTTTTTGTTGCGGGAATCCCTCACGGATGAAATTATATTACTTATAATTACTTATTAACATTGTCGCAAAAATAATTAGTTATTATAGGTGGATTCAGATCCATGCACTTATTTCTTACCCCTCTCACACGGTGTTTACGTGCACCCAACGGTTGATGACCCAGACCCTCCAACAACGAATGAGATGTAGACCGAATGAGCTTGGGTTTAAGCAAACCACACATACCTTTGAACGAGAGATGGGTTTGAACCCTAGACCCCTGCTGATCCGTGTCGATGTGGTGCCCATCGGGGTCGATGAATGGGTTAGCGACAGATGCTGACATCGCGGCCATCTTCGACTTGGTGAGGAGGCCTGCTGATGAAGTAGCCCCGGAATCAAGAGCCACTTGATTCATGGTCTTGCACATCGCACCTGGATCGATGTGTGAGTCATGGATGGTCGCATCCACTCGGGGGCGCCAGTCGTTGAACAACTTATGGGCGTTCTCCAAGCTGGTGAAGCGGGCGCCGAGAGAGCCCTCCACGTCGTTGATCCTCTTAGATAGGTCTATCATGGAAGAGCGCACACCCTTGAGCTCATCGAGGATGAGCTTCGCCTGCGGATCCATCGCATCACACTCCTTCTGAAACGGGGTGTAGTGACATGAATATTGGTCTATATATAGGCATGGATATAGATATAAAATAAATATAATTAAATAATATAGAGATATAGATACATATATAAATATAGAGTGACATAATAAATATAGATATAGATATGGAGTGACAGAAATATATGTGTATTCTTATAGAGTGGCATAAATAAATATAGATATAGATATGGAGTGACATAAATATATGCAAATTCTTATAGAGTGACATAAATAAATATAGATATAGATACCGAGTGATATAAATATAGAGTAACACACTGCTCTCCCCACCGCACACTCGTAAGAATTTGCAACAATTTAAACTAGCAGCTTCACCATTATCAAAAATTTATAAAGCGATCCGACATGTGAAATTAATAAACAAATTTGCATCTACACCCATCCACCACTATTAGAAATCAGATTTACTAAATAATAGTGGAGTTGTTATGTTTCATATGCTTGAATTTCCATACAATGACAACCGACTGCAAATCACATGAGACCATTTTTCTCTATAGTCAAATAATAACAAAAAAGAACATGTTAAACCTAAACAACAGCAATATCAAGCACCCAAAATATAGGAGAAGCCCGTGTCGGCGGACAACGACGGGAGGCGGGTGGACAGCGGCCCATATGTAGGCGAATAGCGGTGGAAGGAAAAAAATGGGGAAAGGTAAAGGAGATGACATGTGGACCCTCTAGGGCAGTGAGTGGAGCAACAAAAAGTTACAAGTTTTTTTTTAGACCATACGAAAATACGGTGGACTGCATGTTGTACTGACATGGTTCTAGACGTAGAAAACGACACGTGTGAGTTAGAGATAAAATTGTGATGATAAATTTTCAATAGATGAATAGTAGTGACATATCCCAAAAGCTATAGATCAAGTAACTCAATAATGTAAGTGCCTAATAAACAGGGGGCGGCAAACCTTGGACAAATACCAAATGGGCCCTAATACGTCTACACAATGACATTAACACTCGAATTGCAATGTCCTCGCTTCATCATACCAACATATTCGTTCATGAGTTCAAGCAGTGTTGACAACGAGCCATCACCATTCACCAGATGGTGATGATCAGTATATAGTCTGGATGACGGGTACATGCTTGACCTTGTGGTAATCCTGGCCTTCGCCCTCCCTGATCCTGCTCACAATGTCGGGCATGCTGTACAGCACCACCTCCTCCAGCTCCGTCATCCCGGTGAGAGCCTCCGGGAGCATCCGCATCTTGGCGCACCGGAACAGCGTCAGCATGGCGAGCCCCGGCATGGACTCCGGGCTCACCGTCCACTCCTCCAGCTTCGTTAGGCCGAGCTTCAGCTTGTGCAGCGTTGGGAACCCAGCCTCCATGAACGCCAGCCGATCGCCGTCGTAGGCGTCGAACATCATTGTCAGCTCGGCCAGGCTCGGCAGCTCGGCCAGCATGTCCACGAACTTCTGCCCCACCTCGGTGTTCCACATTGACAGTCTGGTCAGGTTCGGCCGGATGTACCGGACGTCCTCCGCGCCTCTGGGCCTTTCCGGCGCATCATACCAAAACGCATGATCACAGATCAATCAGCTAAGATTACTTCTGCCGAGTGTTTCGTAACCAATCACAATCAGTACCTGATGTGTATCATGGAGCCGATCTCGTTTGGGAGCTTCTTGAGCTCGAGTCCCTGGATATCGATGACACGGAGGAACTTGGAAGCATGGAGGAAGCCCAGGTCGCTGGTGTGGATGAAGTTGGTGGACGACCTGAGTCGTCGACCCTCCACCAAGTCGCAGATGATGGAGCGCAGCTTAGGGAGCGCGTTGCCGAGCTGCACGTACCTGTCCGTGGTGGAGTTGAGGACGGCGAGGCGGCGCACGGTGGCCGGTGCGAGCACGTCGGTGCTGTCGTGGATCTCGATGAAGCTGGCCTCCTGCGCCTCGTCCTGCGCGAAGGCGTGCAGGCGGTCGTGCACCACCACCGTCTGCACGGCGCCGAAGTCGTCCTTGTCCACCAGCTGAACCATGCACCGGGAGATGAGCTCCTTGAGGTATCCCTGCCCGACCTCCTCCATGGTGCTCCCGCGGCGCGGGCGCACGAACCCCTCGGCCACCCACAGGCGCACCAGGCGCTCGCGTCCACCGGCGTGCTCTCCCGCATTGCCGCCAGGTACAAGAAGCACGACTTGAGGTGGTGCGGCAGGTCGTCGAAGGCCCGCGACATGATCCGGGGCCAGCTGTTGCTGCTGCCGCCGCCTCCCCTGTGCTGCTGCTCGCGCGCCGGCGGGGCCAGCTGCGCCATCACCTCGTCCCACTCCGCCGGCAGCTCCTTGGACCGCAGGATACCGGCGAGGACGACGATCGACAGCGGCAGGCCGCGCGTGATCCGGAACACGTCCTGGTAGTACCTCGACTTGTACCGGCCGGGGCAGTCGCCGCGGGCGCCGAACACGCGGCGCCGGAACACCTCGTACGTGCTCTCTGGGCTCAGCCGGGTGAGCTCGATGGGGTCGTACGTGTGGCCAGCGTGGCCGAGGCCGACCACCTCCAGGCCTTCCGGGTCCGTGATCAGGAGCACCCTGCTGCCGTTGTCCTCGTCAGGGAGGGATGCTCGCAGGCTGTTCCAGTCCGTGACGGACACGCTGCCGTCGACGACCACGAGGTACCGCCTCCCCGTCATGCTCTTGTGCAGCTGGTTGCTGATGTCCTTCCCCGACCCGAAGTCGAAGGCGTCTTCCGCGGCCTGCTTGGAAGCGGACGGGGCCCGCCGCAGCTGGTTGGTCATCTGGCGGTGGATGTCGCGGAGGACGTCGGCGGCACGGCACTTGTGCGGGAGCACCGTCCACGTGCGGATCTCGAAGTGGTTGCGGACCTCGAGGCTCTGGTACACCTTCCGCGCCAGCGTCGTCTTGCCAATGCTGCTATCGCCGGCGATGGCCACGAGCGCGCGCGCGAGGACGGAGTCGTCCAGGAGCTGCTCCTTGAGCATGTCGCTGTACTTGTCCAGCCCAACCGCATACTCCTCCAGATCGTCCCTATTGCACAGAAATCAAATTGAGCGCTTCTCCAAACTGCTGACGAATCTTGGTCGGAGAATGAAATCTACTCAAATTGACCGCAACTGCAAACACTGCTTCGTACCAGGCGGCGAGGGTGGTGGCGGAGGAGGCAGCGGCGGCCCAGGCCTGCGCGGGCGTGTGCTTGATGTTGTAGACGGCGCGGTTCTCGGAGATCTCATCGAGCCGCTTCCTGATCTGGCGGATACGGGCCGAGAGGCAGTGGCGGAGCGCGACCTGGCCGGCGCACCGGCCGGGCCACCACCACCACCACCCACCGAAACCCAGCGCGGCGGGCGTCCTCCGCCTCCGCCGGCCCGCGCGGTGGAGGAAGTCGTCGAGCGCGTCCTCCGCCTCGAAGGCGACGTCGCGGGTCTGGCGCACCCAGACGGCGACGAACTCGTCGTCGCGGAGGCGGCGGCGGCGGTCGGCGTCGCGGATGAAGGTGCGGAGCCACTCGAGCTTGTCCCGGAGGAGGCGCACGTCGTCGCCCACCTCCAGCAGCACCGCCGCCTCCCACGCCACCAGCTCCGCCACCTTGGCCAGCACCGTCGTGATCGCCGTCTCTGCCATGCTGGTCCGCTGCTGGTGCTAGGTGCTCCACCCGCAGGCAGTAGTGGTCAGTGGCTGAGTGCAGCGGTCCGGATCGACTTGGCGCGCTGCCGGATATGATATGTATGGCGAAGCGAAGTTCAGCACTCAGCAGTGGCGGCAGTGGGCAGTGAGGCGCATCACTTGAGTTGGCTGCGTCAAAGTCAATGCGGCGGGCGGGGAGAAGGCAACGAGGTCGCCCGGTGGCCGTCTTCGTCTGCACCAGGGCCCAGGCCACCACCCAATGAACACACACTTTTGCTTTGATGCCCGCACGTGCTATCGCCGGCGGGGTGGGTTTGCGCCGGCGGCTGTCGCCGCTGCAGTACAGGCGGAAGGAAGCCTGAAGGAAGGGGACGTGGGGCTGGGCCGCCGAGGTGGTTGTGACATATATTGGCGCCACGGCTTTATCGAACCACCTACCGGCAGCGAGGTGACTGACAGATGAACCCTTCCAAGATTAATCTCGTTGTCAATGTCAATTTGGTTCTACCCTCCTGGCTCCAATCTGAACTGGAAGATTCACTGGTGGATAGTCCAAATTCGAATAGCCTGGCCGAGAATTGGGTAACGTTTCTAGATAATAAAAAACTCCCTCTACTCCCGATGTGATTAGATAAAAATTTTCATCGAATTTGAAATTGAACACATGTTTATGTTGATGATTTATCTAAAAAATGACGAAATTTGATATGCGCTAAGGACATAGGATGTGCATTGATGTTTAATTCTTGTTTTGATTGAGGTATTTCTGTTGGGCACGATTAACTACTATTTTGGACCAAGGTAATTCGATTGTAAGTGTGAACTATATTTTTATTTTGCAGTTTCTATTGAGCTTAAATTTATTGCGTGTGATGCCTTTTGAATTTGAGTCGTGGAACCATTTGACCGAAGATATAGAAGGGAAAAAAAACAAAAGTAGAGGCATGATACTCTGATTTGAGAGCTCCGATTAGAAGTAATAGGCTCTGATAGCTTGATTTGGAGGCTTTTTTATTTGCTCCAAACCTATCCATACAGGAAATCGGATCCGGGTGCTGGCTCATCCTTCGTTTTGTTTGCATATTGAACACACAAAATTACTGATATTTTTTTAAAAAAAACAAAAATACCTTTTTTTAGGGAAAAACACAAAATTACTATCAGTTGCTGGCTTGCTGCGCCGCATAGGGCCGCGCCTTGGGCCGCACGTGAGGATGGCTGGGCTCGTGCGTCGTGCGGATCATATAATGGGCTGGGCCGTCAACGTTGCGTGCCCGTTCCAGAGCGTTTTCCTTTTTGAGCAACCCCGTTCGCCGTTCCTGAGCGTTGAGAAGACCTTTCACTGTCATTCCGCTGGCCGATTAAAAAAAAACGCTGGCCGATCATCAGGATTCAGGGAATCAGGGTCATCATCTTCTCCAAGTACAAGAACATCGTCCTCTGAATAATAATCGATTTTATCGCCGCTGTTACTGATCCGTCCAAGAGCCATACATACATCATCATGCAAGTCATGATTATCCCTATCCGCCGCCGCTTACCTTAGATGTCTCCGAGATCCAAAACAAGAACAAGAACGAGCAGAGCAGGGGGATAACGTGGCGACAAATCACCCAGCGGTTTCATATCCCGCAATCAGCAGCAGCGAGACCGCGAGAGGCAGTAGCAGTGAACCCCACGCCACAGCAACCCACCCACCCACCACGGATGGCCAGCGGAAGCAGCGGCGACCGTGACGCGGCGGAGCTCCGCGCGGGGTTCGAGATGCTGGCTGTGACGCGGCCGGACCCTTCCGCGGGGGTCTACGAGGTCCGCCTCAACCGCCCGGCGCAGCGGAACGCGCTGAGCCCGGCCGCCTTCGCGGAGATCCCGCGCGCCATGTCGCTGCTGGACCGGACCCCGACCGCGCGCGCCGTGGTGCTGTCGGCCGCGGGACCGCACTTCTGCGCGGGCATCGAGCTGGGAGGGCCCGGGAACCCGCTGGCCGCAACCTCCTCCGACGCGGACCCCGTGGCCGCCGCGGAGGCGCTCCGCCGCGCGGTTCTGGACATGCAGGCGGCGCTCACGGCCGTCGAGCGGTGCCGGAAGGCCGTCGTCGCGGCGGTGCACGGCGCCTGCGTCGGCGGCGGCGTCGACCTCGTCGCGGCCTGCGACATCAGGTGCTGCTCCAGGGACGCCACGTTCGTGCTCAAGGAGGTGGACATGGCCATCGTCGCCGACCTCGGCGCGCTGCAGCGCCTCCCGCGGATCGTCGGATACGGCAACGCGGCTGACCTCGCGCTCACCGGACGCAAGATCACCGCCATGGAGGCCAAGGAGATGGGGCTAGTTACCAGGGTCTTCGATTCCAAGAAAGACTTGGATGCCGGCGTCGCAAAGATCGCCAAAGGTATAAACATGTAATTGCTCATGCTTCGCTACCTTGTTTAACATGAGATGTACTAAAACTTACTGCTACATATGCTCTAGTGAGCACAGGGCCTGGTTGCACGACCAACATATAAAGCTTAAAATAACTTTTAACTAGACTGTAGGAGTACGTATAACGGTTCTTCCACCATGTAACTATTATGCTTCTGGAGTTAATATAGATCCATTTACAAGGGGCACCCATGTGGCTTAAGCGCTTAGCTGTGGTAGTATTGTGGTTGTGGGTTTTCAAAGATTGTGCCTGTAGATTACGTGCTCATTCCCCTTCTATGATGAGAATGCATAGTGCTGTATTGTATGTCGGTGTTGTATTAGTGTCACTTCATATGTTAGGTTAAACTGCAAATTATCTTGAGCTCACTCCTACACGAACATGATCTGTCTTATTCTTGACTAGTTTTGGACTGAACTTGGCTGATAATTTCAGAAATTGCTGAGAAGTCAGCATGGGCGGTGATGGGAACCAAGGCGGTTTTGCTGAGAAGCAGGGATGTGACTGTAGAACAAGGCCTGGAGCATGTCGCCACATGGAATGCGGGTATGCTGAGATCGAATGATCTGAAGGAGGCCATCAGAGCCTTCCTGGAGAAGCGGAAGCCTGTTTTCTCCAAGCTGTAATGATCATACCTCTACTAAACAGTGCTACTTATCTGGAAATGAAGAGGAATAAAGTGTGTTAGGAGTAGACAAGAATGCAATCTCTGATGGCATTTGGCATCCATTATTGTCAGGGAAAATGCCTGTTCTCGGTGGAGATGTAAAGACATTTTCTATGTCAGTTGAGCTTACCAAAGTTGTTTTGGTTGATGTCAGATGAACCCAGGGTGTTTACTGTTTTGTTACATGTTACAGTTTGTACGCAGACTCATTTCTTCATGATCATGTTAATGCTCGAGTGAGCTCAAGATAATTTTTCAAGAATATGTTGAATGTCAGAGTTCGCCCAAATCCCCAGATGACTTCAGTCCAAATGATTGTTTGCCACTTTCTCTCAGCGCTAGAAGTTGAAAACCTTTACTTATGTTGAAAATGAATACTAAAGCAAAATGCCATTTTGTCTCGAGGAACTTTAGTGAAGGAACGAGATTACTGCTTGTAGAGATAAACTAACACTTAGACAAAGAAGGAAAGAAATTAATCTTAACATGGGCACTCAGATCAAGCGATGTTCATTTACTGCAATGCAGAGATTCGACACTGTTCATAACCATTACCATCCAAATCCAAGCATCTGAAACCTAGGCTTACTGCTCCGATTATATACAGACGAAACCTGACAGTGCCAAACTGGAGATGTCACAAACCAACTGCTTCAAACAATAGACAGACATGAAAAGACATCTCAAATTAAGAGAAAGAAGAAACGAAAGTCCAGAAACAACCGCCATACAGGTCATGAGTCTAATAACATTAGTGACCTCAAATCCAAACAGAACAACAAATTAGCGACGAACTGGCACTAACAACCCTGAGCATCTCACTACAGCCGCTTACATGGTCAAATGCCATCATCGACCTGCTTCAACTCCCCAGCTTGAACGCCCAGGGTTCATCGCCGAGGAGCCTTGCTCTTCTAAGCCTCCTCCAGCTGCAAGGGCGTCACGGCTGAGATCTGGAGATGCGCTACGAAACCTGCCATCCTTGTCCTCCAGCAAGTTGCTCAGACCTGCTCCTAGATCACCAATCTCAGCTGCCATCCTAGGCTCATCCCATGCCACTGGTTTTCTACCCATCTCAATGTCGCCAACAGCTCTCCCCATGTTTGGACTCATGAAACCATTTGTTGCACGAGGCCTCAGACCATGCTCCTGTTGGACCCTACCACAGAAGTTGTTCTTGGAAGGAGGGATCGCTGTAAAGAAGATCTCTTTGATGTTTTCTATGACTCCCCTGTTGTATGGGTTGGCTCGTTGATCATAGCGATACCTGAAGTTCTCATATGTTGTCTACAAAGCAGAAGTAGGGCAAATGATTAGCAAATTGGCACAACATACTTCATCAGGCAAGGATATAACTTCATCCTTCTTGGAATCAGTTTTTACCTGATTTGTGCTCATGAGATACAAATGAAACACAGAGAGGCCACCAACAAACCAAACCGCAATGAATGTGTAGATGACTAAAGCAATAGATGCAGGGGTCTTTGCCATTGCCTTCCAAATTGTTATCTGCTCTGCATTTCTGATCTTAACAATGAGCACCCAGCAGAACCCAAAGACATACAGGCAGAGCAGAGTTGTTGAGAATACAAACATATAGAAGAACCTGTAATTCCTCTGCACAAACATAAGAAACATTCTAAGGTGTTTGAAGTCTTCTACAACAACAACAACATAGCCTTTTGTCCCAAGCAAGTTGGGGTAGGCTAGAGATGAAACTCAAAAGAGGCATGAAAACAAAGAACACATAAATGGTACAAGAAAAAGATTACGGTTCAGGCACGTTAATTGCTAGTCTCCAAGCGCTCCTATCCATAGCTAAATCCTTAGGGATATTCCACTCCTTAAGGTCTCTCTTAACCGACTCGTCCCAAGTAAGTTTAGGTCGACCTCTACCTCTCTTTACATTATCGACCCGCTTTAGAACCCCACTACGCACCGGTGCCTCAGGAGGCCTCCGTTGGACGTGGCCAAACCATCTCAACCGGTGTTGAATCAATTATTCCTCAATTGGTGCCACCCCAACCCTATCCCGAATATCGTCGTTCCGGACTCTATCCCTCCTTGTGTGCCCACAACACCATCGTAACATACGCATCTCTGCTACACTCAATTGCTGGATATGTCGCCTTTTTTAAGGCCAACATTCAGCACCGTATAACATCGCCGGACGAATCGCTGTCCTATAAAACTTACCTTTTAACTTCTGAGGCACCCTTCTGTCACAAAGGACGCCTGAAGCTTGACGCCATTTCAACCAACCGGCTGAAATTCTATGCCTAACATCTTCATCAATGTCACCATCCTTTTGTAGCATCGATCCTAAATACAGAAAAGTATCCTTCTTGGCCACCACTTGCCCATCGAGGCTAACGTCTCCCTCCTCATTCCTAGTCGCGCTGAAATCGCACCTCATGTACTCGGTCTTGGTCCTACTAAGTCTAAACCCTTTCGACTCTAACGTGTGCCTCCATAGTTCTAACTTCCTATTAACCCCTGTCCTAGTCTCATCCACTAGCACCACATCATCAGCAAAGAGCATACACCAAGGGATATCACCTTGTATGTCCCTTGTGACCTCATCCATCACCAAAGCAAATAAATAAGGGCTCAATGCCGACCCTTGATGTAGTCCTATTTTAATTGGAAAGTCACTGATGTCGCCATCACATGTTCGGACACACGTCACCACATCCCTGTACATATCCTTGATGAGGGTGATGTACTTAGTTGGGACTTTGTGCTTTTCCAAGGCCCACCACATGACATTTCTCGGTACTTTATCATATGCCTTCTCGAGGTCAATAAAGACCATGTGCAAGTCCTTCTTCTGCTCCCTATACCTCTCCATCAACTATCGTAATAAGAAAATTACCTCCATGGTCGACTTACCAGGCATAAATCCAAATTGGTTTTGGGTCACACTTGTCACTCTTCTTAGGCGATGCTCGATAACCCTCTCCCAGAGCTTCATCGTATGGCTCATCAACTTAATCCCACGGTAATTAGTACAACTTTGAACATCTCCCTTGTTCTTGAAGATCGGTACTAATATATTTCTCCTCCATTCTTCAGGCATCTTGTTTGACCGAAAAATGAGGTTAAAAAGCTTAGTTAACCATACTATCGCTCTGGCACCTAGGCATCTCCACATCTCAATGGGGATACCGTCAGGGCCTATCGCTTTACCTCCCTTCATCCTCTTCAAAGCCTCCCCGATCTCTGCCTCCTGAAATCTCCTCACGAAACGTCTGTTGGTATCCAACTCCAAGGTAGGACCCTCATTCTCCCCATTAAACAACTTGTCAAAGTACTCTCTCCACCTGTCCTTGACCTCCTCATCCCTCACCAAAAGTTGATCCGTCCCATCCTTGATGCATTTGATTTGGTTGATGTCCCTCGTCTTCCTCTCGCGGATCCTAGCCATCCTATAAATGTCCTTCTCCCCTTCTTCGTGCCTAGTCGCTAATAAAGGTCATCATACGCCTGACCTTTTGCTACACTCACCGCTCGTTTTGCAGCCCTCTTCGCTATTTTATAGCCCTAAATGTTGGCTGCACTCTTGTCATGATGGAAGCGCTTGAACCACTCCTTCTCCCTAATAGCCCTTTGCACCTCGTCATTCCACCACCAGGTGTCTTTCGCTTCCCGTTTGCCTCCCCTACTCACTCCAAACACATCCGAAGCCACCTTCCGAACACATGTTGCCATCTTTAGCCACATGTCATCTGCATCTTTTTCTTCCCACGGCCCCTCATCTAGCATCCTCTCCTTAAATGTTTGCGTTGCTTCCTCCCTAAGCTTCCACCATTTTATTCTCGCAATCTTGGCCCGATTGTCCTGATGGACACGTACCCGAAAGCGAAAATCCGCCACCACAAGCTTGTGTTGAGGGACAACACACTCCCCAGGTAACACCTTACAATCTAAGCAAGCACGTCTATCCCCCCTCCTTGCAAGGATAAAGTCGATCTGACTCAGGTGTTGTCCGCTACGAAAGGTCACTAGATGGGATTCCCTCTTCTACAATCCATCAAATCTAAGCAGGTATCTAGGCCCTCTAAAAGGAGAAGATGCTCTACATTTTAGTAATATGGGGGAACAAGCAAATACAATCGATGTGTTAAATGAAGAGACAACAGGGGCTGCAACATTTAACATAAAGTGCTGGCAAAAGATTGTATATGAACAGCAAAACAGGGTTTCTGAGTCACAAGTGTTTATAGTTAATAAACTTACAAGTCCTATGCATTGTCCAACCCATGGGCAGTGATGGTCAAAACGCTCCACACAGTTGTTGCAGATAGAGCAATGAGAGCAACGAGGGGGCCTGTACAACATGCAAGTGTCACAGTATTTTGTCTTCACAGTGATCCCGTTGACAACAACATCCTTCACTCGGGGCAAACGCACGGGTGGAGTCTGGTTAGCCCCAACCTCTGCATTGCCATCAAAACCTTCAGGTTCTGGAGGATGTGCATTGCGAGGTATGATACCCGGATCTCTCCCAGAAGTTAGAAGCAGAAGACTCAGATCCTGAAAGGTGGCATAATGCTTAAACAAGTTAGAAGATATGCTCATTCTATATCTTCTTCTCTTTACCAGCATGACCATGACTAAAGATAAATTTGTGTATGTACCAAATTAAAAGATAGGGGTTGGAGCACCAGCAAAAATATGCTTGGTGCTAGTGGACAGCAAGTTAAAAAGGCATTACAACAGGACAAATAGTCCCCTTTTCTAGATAAATTCAGGAATCACTTCAAACATGATGCTTAATAAAGGCAGAATATTACATTTCGACGCTATTACGAGCAATTAAATCTGACAGTTCAGAGGTACTATATCATCTGGAGTGAGCCACTTGCACAACTTGCAACTAACATACAATGAATAATAAAATAATTAATGCAGAAGCGAAAGGAATATAATCCCCTTTGATGACATCCAGAACTAAGTTACATTGTATAATTGGGGTCCACTTTGCCATTTAACACATGACACATGTTAAAAGCAGAATATCACAGTCCCATACGGTCAGGAGCAATTAAATAACAGTTCTTAAGCAGTGTATCATCTAGGTAGTCACTTGCCCAGTTGAAATGCAATGTATTAGAAAGGCAAATGTGAAACTGCAAATTTCCAGTTTCTAATCATATATGTTGATTGTAATTAAACTGAACCAAGCAACCATGCCAGACACAACCAGTATAGATTCCGAATACAAGCATCGTTTGAAAAACTGAAGCTGTCAGCTTTGTTTAAGACTTGTACTGTTCCAATAACTGCATATATGTTAAGCAGCAGTACCTGTACCGCACAGCTCAGGAAATAAATGAGTGTGATGATTTTGAAAAAGGCTAAGAACGATACTCACATATGCTGTGAATAGAACTGCTGCAATCATAACCGGCAATCCCAGACCATAAGAGAACCTATCCATCAATTCCTTCGCAACGAATGCACAGAAGATTGATACTGGCGCGACAATAAGGAACATGGTGACAAACAAGGATCTTGCATCAGGACCAAATATGAATCTCCCCTTCAGTAAAAACACCTGCAAAAGATGGAAGCTATGTCAATCATACTTTCTCTAGTTCAATCACGACAGAAACAGCTTGAAAATCTCGTAGGAAACATTTCTTCTCAAGCTAGATGGGTACCAGTGTCTATGCACAACTCACTCAAGAAGGCAGAGGGTGAAATTATCCTGAGATGTAATAGACACTCAGTCAAAGTAAAATTAACGTACTAGTCCAGTCCTAAAACTTAGGATTCTTGTCCTAAGCAAGGCCAGGGTGGAGGCACTTAACCCGTCCAGCCGTCCTATAACCTACATTCCCAGAATCCCAGTACAAAATCATAAAATAAATGGGGGGAAAATCGAGTAATCAAATATTTTTGGAGCCAACAATGACCAAACGAATTTGCCAAGTTGAGCAAGGGAATCCCAACATCTGCTTACGACACCGCAGACACGAGTCAATCTAGTGCCGGTCCCTAGAAAGGAAGGAACAGTTAATTTCACTCGCGACCTCAAGGCCGCACAGATCCACGCTACGACACCCGCAACACAAGTAACTAGGGGAAGAAGAAAGGCGCAGAGGGGAAGAGAGAGCGAGAGAGGAGAGGGGCATTCCGCTCACATTGTTCCCCTTCCAGGCCTTGTACACCAGCGGCGCCTCCCCGCCAGCGCCGGCGCCGACGCCAGCGCTGGCGCTCGCTCCGTTCATCGCCGTCGCCCGCTCAGCCGCGAATAGCCGTCGAGGTCACGGCCCAGATCACTACATAGCCGGCGGCACAGCAACCTCCCGGGATCGCCGCGCCGCAGGGGGCGTGAGCTCGCAATGCCGTCCCCCCACCCCCACCCCACCGCTGCGCCGCCGCTGATGTCGCGGGAGGGGGAGAGAGAGAGAGAAGCGAGACGAGACGAGACCAAATGGAGGGCCTCTGCTGGGGACATGTAGTAATATCTCGCTGTGGTCCCTCTTTGCCTAACATTTGCACAAAAGCCCTCGACGTTCGCCATATTTCTGCTCCCGGCGCGGCAGCGAGCAGCAATGCCCCGCCATTTGCGCAGTGCACAGCGTGGTAGGTGCTTCCTCGCTTTTCTGAATGAATTTTCAATCCTGCTGATATAAAAATTTGAAAAGGTTTTTGTGTCAACTTTCTGTGTCTGCAGCCGAAAGTTTAGTGCAGCCGAAGGGCTACTTGTCCACCAAATCCTTGCTGGAAGGCAGGCAGGAGAGTTTGGGGCAGGTGGGTAAGCAACGCTGGGAGGGTTTTGTTGGACTCCCAAATGCTAACTTGAGATGATCTGTGACAGTTATTATTAGTTTTACTAATAAGTTACAAACAAACTGCAGTGTGCTAATTTAAGAAGGTGTTGTTTGGTTCAGTGGTTCAGCTGCAACTTGGTGGTTTAGTTGTTGTTTTGGCACAACAAAATCATTATCAGGTCAAAAGAGAAACCGATGCCCCTTTCTGCCCCATGTGCCACAGCCGAACAACTTTTGAAGCGGAATCAGTTGGCTTTGGCCCGCATAATAATGATGGCTGGACTTCTTGGAACATACGATTTCATGCCAAAAATAGGGAGATTTATGGTATCTTGGTTCTTCTTTCGCGCTACTGTGAGCTCGGATACAAAAAACATGTAGAGCCCAACTCAAACGCAAGAATTTGGAATATCGCGACTCACAAGAATCGATTCATTTTTACAAAGAAAACACAAAAAACAGAAAAAAAAGAGAGAACGAGAATCGACTATGTTTGTCTCCCGGCGGTTGGGGTTTCGGGTGGTGCCGTCACAACATGGCGCCGCGACCTGTGGCGCGCCATCGACCACGATCTCCGACGCTTCTCCGTCTGTATTTGTCTGGAGCCTCTTGCGCCGACACCAGCCTTCATCTCCCAGTTCACGTGGGTATGAACCTCACCTCCGACGTCCACCTGTTGCCATCCGAGCCAGACCAGATGATCTGGCGCTGGACAGAGAACAGCGCCTACTCCAGCGCATCGGCCTACCAAGCGTTCTTCATCGGCAGAACCCCCCTAGCCGGCGCCGATGAGCTGTGGAAGGCCTCTGCACCACCCAAGGTCAAGTTGTTCTTTTGGCTAGCGCTGCACGGGCGCCTTTGGATGGCAGAACGCAGGCGGCGCCATGGGCTACAGCAAGATGACGCTTGCGCCCTCTGTGACCAGCTGCTAGAGACGGCCGACCACTTGATTGCCAGTTGTATGCTATCCAGAGCGATATGGCATCGCATGTTGCACCGCATCGGTCGCGAGGACCTCTGCCCTGACGCCAACGCCAAGCTCGTCGATTAGTGGCTTCTGTCACAGGAACGCTTCCCGACTGCTTTCAGAAAAGGCTTCGAACCCACAGTATTGCTCATCACCTGGACCTTGTGGAAGGAACGAAACAGGCGGCCGTTCGATAACATCAGCAGGTCGGTGCCCGAGCTTCTTGGCTACATCGAAGCTGAGGCGGACGACTAGATCGCGGCCAGCTTTAGAAGCATCGCATCGTTGTTCGCGCCCTAGTGCTCATGCTCTTCCTCTGCCATCTTTGATGTATCTTCCTCTGCCATGAAGATTTGATTGTACCCAGCATTACCATCAAGAAAGCTAACCACCCGATGTCCAGAAGCATCATTGATCAACATGTCGGCTATAGGCATAGGATATTCATCTTTGGGAGTGGCTTTATTAAGATCTCTAAAATCAACACAGACTCTAATCTTACCAGAATCCTTCTTCTCAATAGGCATAATATTAGAAACCCACTCGGCATACTGGCATGGATGAATGAATTCAGCTTGCAACAACCAATTGATCTCCTCTTTAATCCGGTCATGGATAGCCAAATTCAAACGCCGTGGATGCTGCTTGACAGGTCTGAATCCATCTTTGATCTTAAGCTGATGCTCCACAAGATCTCGATTCAATCCTAGCATCTCTGTATAATTCCATGCAAAACAATCAGAATATTCCTTGAGAAGCGTAATTATTTCAGCTTTGTAATTGGCTTTCAAGTTCTTATTAACAAACGTCGGCCGCGGCATAGAACCATCCCCAATATCAACTTGTTTTAAAGGATCTGCTGATGTGAAACCTTGGCCCAACTTATTGAGCTCGTCAAAGTCATCAATAGCCTCACAGGCATCGGTCTTTTCAACCCGATACTGTTCAACACGACGCTTTAACCATTCAACATTATCCATTAATTATATTATGGCGCTAAGCCGATTGTCAATCAACTTAAGGGATACAGGAACAAAGCCTTGCCTAGTGAAACTTACAAAATCATACTCAGACAAGTCTCTACCTGATAAGCAACCAAAAGCACCATGCCCCCCAGCTTCACACGCATCAGTTGTGGCAACCTCAACCGATGAATCAGCATGGACGACCTCAATGGCATCTCCCACCCACTGGATGAGAAACTGGTGCAAGCTGCACGGCACACACTCATTGGCATGAATCCAATCACGCCCAAGTATCACATTGTAGCTCCCCTTGATATCAACAACGAAGAAAGCCGTAGCCAAGGTCTTGCTTCCGATGGTCAACTCAACATTAGCAATACCTTTAGCTGGAATTGGAGCCTCACTACCAACACCTATGATGGTCATGTTGATCTTCACCAGTTCTTTGTCTTTGTTACCAAACTTCTTGTATAGCGAGTATGACATGACATTCACAATTGCACCACTGTCCACCAACATGCTATGAACTGGCATCCCATTGATATGACCCTTTAGGTGGAGAGGCCTAAGACGATCCACTTGCACCGCCGGCTTCTTGAATATAGCATCTTCAATGGCAAACACAAATTCTGCTGCTGGTGGCTCCTCTTCATCATGTCGAATCACGTAGTAATCAGAGGAGAAATATACTACGTTCACATCCTCATGTGGTGGTGATGGTTCATAATCCACCACCTAAAGATCTTTAGAACCTGTAAGAATCGATACAGGTGCCTCAGAAGACACCGTAATTGATTCGGGAGACAAAACAACATTGACAATCGACTTAGCCAATTCTGCAGCCGGCCTAGCCGTCTCAGTCGGCCTAGCCAACTCAGCAGTCGGCTTAGCCGACTCCTGGCCCTCCCGGCCAGTAGTCACAGTAGAAGCCGGCTTAGCCGGCTCTGAGGCCAGCTTAGCCGCCTCAGTCGGCCTAGCCGGTTCTGAGGCCGGCTTAGCCACCTGAGCAGGAGTAGCAGTCTCGGCGACGGTCTTCGGTGGAATCTCTTGAGGCTTTTCTGGTGCAGGTGGGTCTTCAACCATCCCAAGAACTTTCTTTTTCAATTTCTTTTGCCGAGCATGCTGTAACTTCCGCCTTTGGGTTTTATCCAACCCTCATGGGCACCACTTGGGTTGAGTGTACTTGGGGTCCCTTGGCGGATTCTCTTGCTCTTGAACTCTAACAACTTCTTCAGTAACTTCTTCTTGCTTGCTGGATCTTCATTTCCAATCACAATTGGCTTGTTGTCATTAATAATAGGAGCTGACATCGAGCCGATATGGCACTAGGAACATGCACAGGCTTCTTGGACACCTCAACCTTCTTTGGCACATACACTTGCTGTGTGAGGACCTTCTTTGTCTTTTGAGGAGCTTCAACCTGCATATTAACCACCTTCTCTTGACTTGCTCCGCTAGAGCTCGATTGATCACCTAATCGGCTAAAGACAAAGGAATTTGAAGATGGACCGGCGACATCTCCCAATCTTTGGAACATGGGAGCTTGAGGATACGGCACCCACACCCCACAAGGTCCCCACTGTGGCGTTGATATAATTGGTGGAGCCGGAGCCACTGGAGGTCCCCAACACGACACACGAGGACAAGTGACCTGCAAGGAAGAATCAGCTCGTGGAGTCATTGCCATTTGCTTGTTCTTATTTTCTTTGTGACAGAACCAACCAATTTATTAGAGCACAAGCACATAATCCGCCATTAATTCAGCAAATCATATGATTGAGACCTAATAAACCCGGTAGTCCGTGAAATCTCGAAGGATTTCAAACTTTTCCGGCACGACCAAGATCGTAATAGTTTAGCGATTCCATTCACAAGTACACAATTCGCACATAGTTTAAAACATCATCGGAGTACGAAATAGAGTTATTACAAACCCAGTTCAATTTCAAATAAAAGCGGAAGCGATTTAGTTTAAAGCCACACACGCATTTAGTTTAAATACAGTGCCAGGTCCTTGGTCCACATCCAGCAAAAGCATCAAGTCGAGAAGAGTGACCATGCCCAAAGTCTAGTCATCTCCCAAGGCGGGATAGAAACAGTTCTGACAATAGCCATAAAGCATCTCACCATCTGCAAAAACATGGGAAATAAAACCCTGAGTACGAGGATGTACTCAGCTAGACTTACCCGTCATAAACTAAAATAAGTGACTCCAAGGAGTATGCAAGGCTGTATAAGTGGGATAGCTGACTCATTTAATTGCGAAAAAGCTTGCATTAAGGAACAATTAATAAGAACCTTCTAGCAATGTATTTTAATCTGATTAACCTTATCATGCTACATTAGCACCTGCACTAAACAAGCATGGTAATAATTATTCAACAGAAAGTAACCAATTTCGGTTGAGTATCTTTCAGTCTCAACAGCTCTTGTTCAAATTCTTACTATGATGCCGCTGCTCAAGTCAAGTGTTCACTGTCCAGGAACGATGGCGATTATAATCGATTACTAACCAGCTGGCGGGTACTCCTCACACAAACCACACTCACCAGCCACAGTGAGCTACAGGTCACCGACATCCAATTCAGTAAAAACGCGAGATCAACAGGTACCATCACATCCGGGCACCGTCCGGCTGCCAGCAGGGCGCACCATGCTATATTCACGCCTTACAACCGCGTAACCCGTGGTCCCCCATCTTCACCAATGCGATGCGTACAGCAGGTCGACTCCCGGCCCAAATCAAAATTAGGCTTCGCGGTCGGAACGACTTATCCTTCCAGCTAAATGTGAGGCATAAATTCAATATGACTTGAGGACGTACAACGGACGGGGTCCTAGTTCGACACAGACGGGATAAACCACATCGAACCTCCAGTTCATTCTCAACTCCAATCCCGCCCGGTCTCAATTTATTATCTCCACATGGTTATCCAAGATAACAATGTATTCAACCATCCGAGTTACCACCTATAACTCGCGGATGACAGGAAATCAGCCGACTTCTACCGATCTAGTTAAACAGGGCTAAGCAAATAATCGTACCTGAACCTAACAGGGTTGAAGTATAAACAGTGGTAAGGAATATAAGTAATGCAGCAACGGTATAAAACAACGCCTATAACATAATGCAACAAACAAGTAAAGGACTCAAGTTAGATATTTTTGCAAACCACAGGGAGAATGCTCCGGGGCTTGCCTTTCAGGAAAGCACTTGGCTGGTGGTCGGGACACTCCGGAAGATCAGCTTCGGGATCCTCTTCTGCTGCTGCTTCCCGCACCAAAGCTTCCTGTTGGCCTTCCTCTCCTGGTGCTCTGGCAACTATCGTTTCGAGCTCTGACGATCCTGTATGATGCATAGTGCGTATGAATACCGTGCATAAATATAAATACAATGTTGATGGTGATGGTAAATGAATGCTCAGCTAAGATGAATGATATGATATTTGAAAACATGTATGATAAGCACATGTCATCTGCATTCTCTTCTACCGATAACTCTCCAAATAGGCCTCGCATTTAAATTTACTTGCACACTATAAGGAATTATAAACAACCATTGTTTTGCACTCTACACTCTATTGAACCACAACCAAAAGCAGATCATACATATCATGAATAGCCTAAAAAGCATTTTTACACACATGAAATGATAACTCTAAAACATTATTTATAAACGAAAGAAATCAGGGTATAACTACAACATGACTTTAGACTACTCAGAAAATTCTGTAAAAATTACAAAAGCTTAATCATACCAAATAAGGACTACCATAAAAATTTCAAGTCAAAACAGTAAGTACTTTATCCTACACACAAATGACAAGGCAGCACAATTTCAGGGGCATAAAATACTTTGTACATAAAAGTATATCAAACAACAGATCTTAGAACATAATTAGCTCTAGATTGACATAAAAACACTCTCCAAAAAGTTTCATGCACAAATTCCTTATACATTATTTATTATGAATTATTTATCATCACATGAAAATAGGCACCATAACTAGACAGAGCAAACTTTCCACATGACATAACCTCATAACATTTTTTATAGATAGAGCATGACATAAGAAGACTAACAAACTTGGTCTCACATTTTTCTGAGCAACAGAGAATTAGTTATGCATTTCCTAAGATAAAAGCAATTAATAGAGATAAATAAAGCTATACAGAAAAATTTCACAAATTCCACATTTCATATTTTTCATGCATAGATCATCTCATAAGAAAAATACTGCAATTTAAACTAACTCATTTGGATGAAAAATGAGCAAGTTATGAATTTTCAAAGCTTTAAACAAAATCTGAAATCTATTCTGGAAAAGAAAAAGGAAAAGGCACTTTACACCGGGGACCCTGAGATTTCCAGAAACTAACCGAGCCCTAACCGGTAAATCCCTGTGTCTGGCAACTTTACACCGAGAACCCTAGGTTTTCTTGAATTCCAGGACGAAGGTCCTCATTCAGGGAAAGGCAGGGGGGTCGCCGGCGTGGCTTCGCCGGCCGACACGGCGGCTCTCCGGCGCCACCGACCGGAGGGAAAAGACCAGCAGGTCAACGCGCTTCTATTGAGCAGCTAACGCGGACAGGGACACGGCCGAGGTGGCTCGGCCACGTGCGCGGCGGACCGGCGACCAACCGCACGGCGGCGCGACCAAATTCCCGGCGAAGGAACCCTAATCGGCTTGATTAGCTAGGGCTCTAGCGGCTACGGGGCACGGCGCATCCGATGTGCACGAAACGGCAAGTAAATGACGGGCGGAGCGGCGAGTCCACGGCGAAGCCGAGGTGCGGCCATGGCGGCCGGGGAGGAGATGCGTCGATTCGAGTATACCTTGACGCGACGGGCCGAGGCGAGGGTGGAGGATGGTGGAGCGAGCTCAGGCGCGTTTGATTGCGGGTTCAAGCAGGCGAATGCGTGGCTGACGGCGGCGAATTTTGGAACGGCGGCGAGGCGAGCTCGGTGCTGCGCGGCGGCGACCGAGGGCTTGCGGCGCTGCGGGAAAGAGCAGAGAGAGTGAGATAGAGAGGGGGACAGCGAGAGAAGGAGCAGGCGCTTTAACCTGTCCGAACGGCCGCTGCCGCCCCGGACCGCCGGTCGACGTGCGCCACGCGGAGCGCGCGGGCTGGGCGACATGGGCGGTGGCCGGACATTTTCCTGACGGCCAGGGTACAGCCGTCACCAAAATGCTATTTCCATGAATTCAGAACAAACTTTGCTGCTTGATAACTCTTAAACTAAGCTAAATTAGCAAAAACTCAAAATAGATGAAATGTAGCTTTTGAAGAGTAGAACATTTCATCTTAAAGAAGTTTTAACAGATTCTGCCTAGATTTTTAAATACAAAAATCCAAATAAAATACCTTTTAAAAATTCCCAAAATGGAAAATCAGCCCCCAATTCTGCCCTTTTTAAACATTTTTGAATACCTTCCAAGCATTTTCATGAAAAGTGGTAAAAACAACTTTTGTTCCTTATAAAATTCTCTGCAAACTTTATTTAGGGTGCACACACATGCAAGCACTCTAGCTATCACTTTTAATTTAGTCAAACAAAACTACTTTAATGGTCCACCTTGGTCAACCATGACAACAAAGCTTAATTAACCAAAACCATGAACATAAACCTAGGTTAATTTGGTGTCCTAATCATGTCTAGGTTACCTTAGGGGTCATCAAACACCAAACACTCATACCACATATGCACTTCATGTGCAAGGCAAGTATAAATTCGAATAATCAAGCATGATACATGAAATGACAATCACTCTTCTCATTAATGCTATGCATAATGATGCTTATGCTTAAGAATGCAAAGGTTTAAATATGCTTAACACCAGAGTGTTACATTCTTCACGCTTCGGTGGCGTGGACTCCCTTTTTTTATGGGCCGATTCTGGGAATCGGCCTTTTGTTTCTTGTACTTCGCCATAAGTCGATCAAAAGTACAAAGTGGCTTTGCCACAAACTTCTTGGGTTTATGCTCCTTCTACTTCCAAACACCAACCTCCGGGTTTTGAGGAATAAACATGTGAATCACATGGACACCGGAAGTGGTACTGCCTGGAGGAGGGGAGCCGGCCTGGCCGACTGGGGTAGTCGGCTTAGCCGTCTGTGCTGACCCGGCTAGGCCGACTGTACCAGTTGGCTTAGCCGGCTCTGCCTGGCCAGTGGTGGAATTGGCTTGGCCGACTGGAACAGTCGGCCTAGCCGGCCTCTGCAGCATCGTGCATGTCTCGTACCATCTTTGCCTTTTCAAAGCCTCCGCTAATCTAGCGGTGATTGTAAGCTTGTTCTTGCCTTCCTAGTCTTTCTCAAGAACCACTTGTCGCCCCGAATTCTTTTGAGCATTCAGTGCAGCACGTGATTTGCCGATAATGACGTTCTTGCCTTTAGCTTTATCGGCTTGCTCGGGTCAGATCAAGATTGCTGGATTTCCTGCTTCAATTGTATTCATATGTGCAGGAAAAGGATTCTTGTTGATCTCCATGTCAGACTCAATCGGCCCTCATTAAGCACCGATTGGACATGCCGACGGAAGACATTATAATCATTAGTTGCATAAGAATAAAAGTTATGATATTTACAATAAGCTCGTCTCCTAATCTCATCTGCACAAGGCATGGTATAATAAATTCTAATGTATCCGATTTTGAGTAACTCATCAAAAATCCGGTCACATTTAGAAATATCAAAAGTAAATTTCACTTCTTCATTCTGATTCTTTTGAATCGGCTTAAAAGAAGGACAATTAACATGTTTATTCTCCCCTGGCCATCTAATTTCAGCGGCCAACGTCTCTTTACTTTCATCATCTGAATCATCTGAAAAAGCACCAAAAGCATGTGTATTCGAACGATATGGTTTATATTCATCACGAGATTCTTTAAGGCACGATTCCCAGAAAACGGCCCTCTCAACAAGATGACTAAAGCTAGCAAATTGAGTGTTCTCAAGTTTATCTTTAATCTTATCGTTCAAACCATTAAAGCATATATCAACAAAATCTCTTTCAAAAATATTCAAATAAAAACATCTATTCTTTATCTCTCTAGATTTCTTAAAGAAATCTTGTACAGATTCACCACGCATTTGCTTAATGGCAGTAAGATGTGCTAGCCTAGTTTCTTGAGCTCTAGTATAAAAGTGATCATGAAACTTTTCTTCTAGATCAGCCCAAGTGCAAATAGTTAAAGGTTGTAAAGAAGCAAACCAAGAAAAAGCAGTACCAGTAAGAGACAAAGGCAAGTAACGAACTCTCATATGATCATAATTAGCAGCTTCTCCTAATTGTGCAAGATAAATACTTACATGCTCCATGGTTGATTTATTATCATTACCACTAAACTTTTGAAAATCCGGTATCTTCCAGCCATCAGGAGCTCTTGCGCGGTCACAGGATGCTAGGTACGGTTTTGAGTACAAATGTTTGGAGGATTTCAAATTAACACCTAAAGTCTCTTGGATAGACTTAGCAAAATCCTCCTTGAACTGATTCAAAATATCATCGATATCGATAGAAGGAGCCTTATCACATGTACCTTCAAGTATAGGATTCATACTAGGGGACTTCGGTGGGTTAGGTAAAACGTTATGCCCCTCCAAAGCTCTTGATGCCCTATAATCGGTTCATAATGTTTAAACCAATTTTTTAGCACCACCTGTAGAACTAGTTCCAACATGACCGGTCTTATTGGTTTGAAGAACCGAAGAGCCCAATATTAACTTTTAGCTTGATCATAAGCAGTTTGTTTATCATAAAAACCTTGATGCATACCAAATTCAGGTTGTACTAAAACACCTGATTGATCTAAATAGATTGTTTTGCCTTCTAAAGTATCTAAACTTTAGAAACATTTTGATATGCATGTTGTATAGTATTGTTTAATGAATCAACAACTGTCTTATTATTTTGCACAATTATATTGCAAATATATTCTTGCAAAACTGGAACTTCATCATATTTAGGGGCATTGTCTTGAGAATTTACCTGCTCAGATGATGAAGTACCCAATATTTCAGCAATGCTTGGCGCCTTGAATTGCACTACCTTGTTGTTGCGGCCCTTGGAACAACCTAGAAGAAAAGCCTTCTTAAGTTGTTCTATCTGGACTTGAAGTGTTTGTTACAATTCTGGCATTAGCTCCACCACGGACATGGGATTGATGATGTTGCCACTATGGACTTCGCTCGCGTCCTTCGCTGCATCTCCATCTATACCCATGTCGCTGATTGATGGATATGTCAATTTATGCCTTGATGTCCCTAGCGGAGTCGCCAAAAAGTATGTTAACGCCAATTCGAGACCGTGCCAACAGACCGTGGGCTTTGGACACCTAAGGAGATTGCTTGGACAACCTGCAACGTAGCAAACACGCAGCGTAACTAGCCAAACCGATCTAGAGATTGAAAAGGCCGATGTAGAGCTCGTGTATGGCTGAAACGACCTCAGAACCGCCTCCGGAAGGATCCATTGGGAGGGAGCACGTGAGGCATCTCTTAGACTAGCAAGGCCACATAAGATGCCAACCAATCTCATGGAGAGAAGGGCCGGACAACAGGTAGAGGGGTTGAGGAGAGAAAAATTAGGATAAAGAGAGGTAATTGTGTTGTTTTTGATACGATTGATTGGATGGGATCAATCGGCCATGATCCTCTCATTTATGTAGAGGGGGATGGTCTTATCCCAGTAGGAAATAACTCCAACGCGTGATCGCCAAGTTTTCCACGCCTAAAACTTGCCAAAACTTGATTTAGGATCAAATTGATTCGGACTCAGCACTAAACCGGCCTAGCCGGCTGTGGCAGAACCTCCTAAATTATATGGCCCACATGCATCCATCATTGTCTCAAAGACCTATGATGGCCATGCATGTGTTCCAGATAACTCAGAAAGCCCTGTCGGGTGTCCTCAAAGGGCCCCAATTAAACCATATTTTACCCTCATTCCAGGATCAACAAAGGAGTAGCTCCAACATTACAACATTTGTTACAAGATATATATATCAGAGTGCGGAAGAATGATAACATAGAATTTACAAAATATGAATAAGTTAACTTTTATAAACTTAACTTCAATTACAGAAGCAGAGAAGAACTACAGAAGATAACTTAGGTAGAGCGTCTAAGTCAGGAGAGGACAACCAGATCACGTCGAGCCCACCGACATGAACTTGATTTGAACACCAATTAGCACCTGCAACAGCGTTCAACAAAACCTGAGTACAAAAGTACTCAACAAGACTGACCCGACAAAAAAGAGGGGTGAAGACTCAGGAATGCAGGCCAGAGGGACAAGGTAAGGCTTGCAAGAAATAAGGATTTTTGCAGAAAAGCTCTTGGGAAACAAGTTTTAACTTATCATTGATTATAACAAAAAGTAAAGTTGTCTTGCTCTAGCTCAAGCTTACCAACCAACTTCATTCTTAAACCTTAATCATCATTCAAGTTGTTACTACGATGATGAACACTGATCAAGTCTTCTTCTCCAAGAAGCAACGGCGATTCGAATCCATTTTTTTATACCCAGCTGGGACCTAGGTCACTGATATACAGGAGACTCTAACTCCTAAGCATATCAGATGACACGATATACCGGGATAACAACCGCAGCCATATATCAACCACATGATATATAGAAGACTCAAACTCCTAAGCATATCAATATACATGGGACTCTCAACCCCACAAGTATACCACACCATGTGTGGGTGACTATCTAGGTCTCGATAAACATGAGTTCACCAACGAACAGGACCTAGGGCATCAACAGACGAAAACACTACAGAGAGACTCCTTTCCCAATGCAATTTACCCGTCCGGACTCGATTTATTAAGTACCATCATGATTCCATCAAGAAAAGCCAACCTCATCTTTTTCATTCTTTTTCTTTTTGAAAACCTACTAATTAAGCAGGGCTAAGCATAACTAAGCATTTTCCAAAAATAGGTAATGTAACACTCTGGTGTTAAGCAAGCATAATCATTTGCATTCTTAAGC
>CM041634.1:58117834-58131955 GCA_023333625.1 Bothriochloa decipiens
AAATCCTTCGAGATTTCACGGACTACCGGGTTTATTAGGTCTCAATCATATGATTTGCTGAATTAATGGCGGATTATGTGCTTGTGCTCTAATAAATTGGTTGGTTCTGTTACAGGTAACAAGGAATATGGAAATAAGACAGGTAATGCAATTGGTGGGTTATCACTCAACTCCTATTACTTAATGCAACATTTCATAACTAAAGCGATAAAACTTTTATAAAATCAAGGAAGGGTTTAAATGCATCTGGGGCTTGCCTTTGTTACAGAGAAGTTAGTTTTTAAATATCAGACTTGACACCAACACCAGGGATGGTCGACACCAACATCATGGATCCACGACTTTTACTTCAATAATGGATGGCATCTTCCAAAGATCGTGTACCACGATCCAATCTACTCTCTCGAAACGACTACATGTAATAAAGATGTATGTTTTAGCATATTGAGCTCATGGCATGATGCATGATGATACATGAATGAAAGCATAACCACTTAATTAACTTGAGAACAACTTTACTTTCACGATAAAGTTGCAAGCCAACAAAACTAAAAGACTTTCACAAAACACATAAAATAACATTAATTAAACATACTTGCATGATAAAAAGAACTCAAACAACTTAATTAAAGTGACAAAGGTCATTAAGGGTTAATGACCTAAGGTCGTCACTCAATCCAAAAGTCAAACAACCCTATAAGGATTAATCAGGATTAAAAGGGTTAATTAATTAAAAGCATAAAATAAAGGAATAAAATTAAAGTTGTCTAATTAAGCTCAAAATTTTATTTTAAAAAGATTTTGGTCTAATTAGGTGGCAAAACAAATTTTAGAAATAAAAACCAATTATTTTATTTATAAAAAAATCATTGAAGATGTATTTTTAATTAAAAGAGATAATTTTAACTTATACAAAAGATACTCAAATTTGTCATTTCATATTTTTTCTAGGTAGAAAACATCATAAAGAGCATACACAAAAATTTTTAGAATTTTTGGAGCTATACATGATTTACTATGATTTTCCAAAGAAAATAGCATTTAAATTATTTTCTGAAAATAGAAAAGTAAAAGGAAAAATCCTTTCCCGACGTTGACCGGCGGCGGCCGGATTTTGACCAGCAAGAACTCACCGGCGGCGAGGTCTCCGGCGACGGGGCTTGGCCCTATAGACTCAGCTCAGCACGGCGAGCAAGCTAGGCTAGCTAATGAAGCGGCGGGGGTACCGGAGCATGGCCGATGACGGCCATGGCGGCGTGGCGGCGCACGGACGCAGCGGCAAAGCTCACCGGAGCTATCTCTAGTGACGATGAGTGCACGAGCACCCGCAGGGCACCAGCGCAAACACAACTAACCCAAAGATGGAGCTGTTCCTGGCTGCTAGCGTAAGCGGCTACGCGCGCGGTGGCGATGGCAGAGCAGAGCTCCGGCGAGCTCGGTGGCCGGCGACCACAGCGCGACTCAGGCCAAACGGAGGGCAAGGGCATGACAAGGAGCTCACCACGGTTCTGGTGCGCACGCTAGGTGACTCGGAGACGCGGCGGAGCGAGCTGCAGACGGTGGCGTCGATGGCGGCGGCGCACTCCGGTGGCAAGGACGGCGTTTCGACGAAACCTGGGCACCAACGGGCCAAAAAGCGAGCACATGAGACGGCTAAGGGGATGAAGAACATGATTACGATATTAATGAAGTGAAGGAACTGACGAAGACGACGGTCGATGGCGAAGCGGGTCGCGGCGGCGCGGCTGCCGTCCCGGAGGAAGACTACGGTGTCGGGGCGGATTTCGCCGGCGAGGAGCTACTTGATCTAGCTGGGGAAATGCGCAAAGGCGAGGCAGAGCTGGTGGTATGCTCAGAGTGGCCAGAGGCGGCTCGACGATGGCAGCGGCGAGCGGCGGAGCTGGCGGCGGCGGAGGAAAAGTAGGGGAAAAGAAGAGAAACTACGGCGGCCGACCTCTATTTATACGACGACGACAACGAGCAGGCGACCGACATGTCCACGGCGAAGGTTCGAGTGCGAAGCACAAGCTGGCGGCCGCGGCAAGCCGGCATGGCCGGGGAGGACACGGCGACGGCGAGGAACAGAGAGGGAGAAGGACGATGATGACATCACCCTCCACTGTAGCAGCCCGAGATTTTTCAGAATTTTTCAAATTACTCTAAAATTTACATAACAACTTGAAAATCTCCAAAAATAAAGTTTACATAACTTTTCAAAGGCTACACTTTCCATTTAATAAGCATTATCAAATTATTCATAGATTTTGAAAATGAATTCAAATTCAAAAGAGAAACAAAACCATAGAAACAAATATTTGAAATTACTTTTAATTTTTCAATAAAACTTAAAAATTTTTAAAACTATGGAATTCTCAACTTTTAAAACCAAACATTTTTCAAATACAAAATTTTTCCAAAATATGCATAATTTTTGAAATATGGATTTGAAATCAAAAAAGGACAATTGCTAGAAAACCGTATTTTTAAATTCATTTGATATTCTTTTTGGAAACTTGAAAAACTTTGAATACCAACTTTGTAGCTCTTGTCAAGATCTACAAACTATATTTTCAGAGTATATCAAAATTTCTTATAGATTTTAAAATATAGAAAGAGGAGTAAAATAAGGTTTTAAAATTAGTTTTTGAATTAGCAATCAACTCATCATTTCATGTATAAAACAAAGCACCACATAAAAGATATTATTAAAACATGAATGTATTTATGCCATGATGCTCAATGATTATGCTTGATAAGGAACATTATTAATATTTTAATTACATATTAACATTTAGGATGTTACACCGGCCAGGCACCCGGCTAAGCCGGTTTCTGCGGGGTGCGGTCCGGCCTCCAGCGCAGACCCGGCTAAGCCGGCCCAGTGACCCGGCTTAGTTGGCCCTCACTTGCTACGTCGGCATCGGGCTGGCTTAGCCGGTCTACCGACCCGGCCTAGCCAACCTGACTGGCCCACGCGGCCAGCAGGCGGTAGGGCCGACTTAGCCGGCCTGTGACCCGGCTAAACCGCCTGAGGGCAGCCGACCTAGCCGGTTTGGCCAACCGGCCTAGCCGACTGGGCAGCCTCGTTTGTGGCTCGTCGTCTTCTCCGTGTAATTGCTTACTCTATTGACGACGCCACTTGACCTTAATTATATTTAGGATTTTCGTAACTTGTTTAAGTTGTCAAATATATCACCGGACAATTTTTAGCGTCAACGACGAGAAAGGAGTTCACTGGACAGGAACCTATAAATGTGTCCGCTTCTCGTCCCCACGCCCGTCCTTGTCGCTTTATCGCCAACCTGTGGCCATGGGCGCTCCACCACGCAGCACCACCACCCCGCCCCCCTCCTCCTCCTCAAACCCACCCCATCTCGCTCGCCTCGACCCCACTCCCCTCCCGTCCCTATGGCGGCCGTTACCACTGCCCCCGCCGCCGCGTCCTCCTCCTTCCTCCACCGCCGAAGCCCTGCCCGCTGCCCGCGCGCCGCGGCGTGGCACGGCCGCAGCTTCAGCTCCAACTCCAGGCTCGCCTGCCGCGCCGCCGAGGTGTCCGGGGCAGAGCCGTCCTCGGCCGCGCCGGCCGCGGCGGAGGGCGCGGGGGGAGGCGGGGGCGCGTCGTGGGTGCCGGTGGTGCCGCTCGCCGCGCTGCCGCGCGGGGAGCGCCGCGTGATCGTGCAGGACGGGGAGGAGATCCTGCTGCTCTGGTACAAGGACCATGTGTTCGCCATCGAGAACCGGTCGCCAGCGGAGGGCGCCTACACCGAGGGCCTCCTCAACGCCAAGCTCACGCAGGTGCGTCTCGACTCGAGCTCATGTCTCACGCCAATGCCGGCCTGCGCCGCGGCAGCTGACTACTAGCTTTTTCGTTACCGCGAGTGACACCTACGTTAAGTGTTCTGGATACCTGTATGAAAAAGTAGGCAAACAGAAAAAGACCGGCAACCAAACCCATAGAAGAACCATTGTTTTGAAACAAACTACAAATTCTCTATTAATAACTTCCCTAGTTGGTTCTAGAGTTTCAAAACAAGTTAAATGTTACTTCTAACTTGTGTTGTGTGCTTGGTGTGAGCAGGTATCAACTCTATGCCTGTTTCGTCTGTACTATGATGCATCTTTAAGTCATTCTAGGAACCCATGTTTGGAGAAAATGTATCTGACTATGCGCATATCTTCACCCGCTTCATGAACTAATCAATTACTCTTGTTTATGATCGGTTGATTGAAACCAATGTTACATTTAGAAGTACTCAATAAAGCTTTATTGGTTTCACAAGCTTGTATGTTTATTTTACAAAATTGAAATGTTCGAGGTAGTCTATCTTTCAGCCATATCAAGGTTTTCAATTTCTAATCCCTGTCATCGAACATTCTTCAAGGTTTTGGGAAAACAGTCAATCCTTAGTTTCTGCTAACATGTCTGAAGCGTCATGGGTAGTCAGTAATACTGAACATTCTTCAAGGTTTTGGGAAAAACAGTCAAAACACTAAATCCTTAGTTTCTGCTAACATGTCTGAAGCGTCATGGTAGTAATATCTTTCTTTTTGTATTCAGTTACCTTTTTTTTTTTTGCAAAACTTGTATTCATTTATTTAGATGAGATAATTTTGTTTCCCTTCACCTGTGACCTTGCATTTTTCTTATTTTGGTGTCCCAGGATGGGTGCATTGTTTGCCCATCAACAGACAGTACATTTGACCTTCGCACTGGGGAAATAAAAGAATGGTATCCCAAAAACCCTGTCCTAAGGGCTCTCACGCCGGCTTTGAGGAATCTATTCACTTACCGTGTGAAAACAGATGACCAAAACATATACATCAGCATCAGTGGGTCTGATAGTGTAGGATCAGCAGAGATTATATTCAGTGGGAAAGCTCAACCTGGTGTTACTGCATCGGATGTCAATGTGGAAGAGGTATCAGATTTTTTTCCTCTCTTACTTTGCTATAGACACCGTCAGACATGTTTTTTTCCTGTTTAATATGATTCCTTCTTTTGTAATTAACTTCAGTCTACATTTTCAGTGAAGCGAGAATTTACTGAACTCCTGCATCCAACGAACACTCGTTTGTGTTTTCAGGTGAGAATGATAGTCGACGAGGATGTCGGAGGCTTCGGCTTCACCAGAGAGAATGAATTGATCAACGGAAAAGCTGCTATAATCGGCTTCCTCTTGTTGATAGATTTCGAGCTTTTAACTGGCAAGGGCCTTCTCAAGGGGACTGGTTTCTTGGACTTCATCTATGCAGTTTCGGGAGCTTTCAACTGATGAATATGATTGTTCCATTGTATCAGAGTGCCATCAAGGTACTTGTCGACTTAACTACCCTTAGAAGCCTAGGTTTTGTGAGCGTACAGTTGAGTGCACGAGCAGTTGTGCTTGTAATTGAACACCATGCTTGCCTGTAAAGTGAGGAACACGGGAGTTATTGCTGATTGTTTTTTTTTTTAATCTTGATTCTATATAAAATGGGTTTTGTGTCAATTTTCTGTGACTGCAGAAAGTGTCTCTGATTGGGGTTAGTTAGTGCAGCCGAAGGGGACTACTTGTCCTCCAAATTGTTGCTTGCAGACAGGAGATTTTGGAGCAAGAAGGCAATCATTCATGGAGCATCATAGGGTGTGAAATGTAAAACCAGGCTGAAAAGCGGTGAGCCGGTTGGACCGCAGCGGGCAGCGGCCGCCGGCCGGCGCATCTCATGCCATCTCGCTTTCCCGAAAGCTTTTGGCAGCCGCTTGGATCCTTCGTCGCCCTAACCGAGAGCCCCAATCATTGCGCTGCTCATTGGATCCCTAAACTGCCGTATCATCTCTAAGATCTCTTGATAATGATATCAGTATCAGAAGAGACTCTTTTTTCCTCTCTGTTTTTGCAGATCCAACCTGGACCAGGAGAGTAGGACCATCAACAAGCGGAGTAACACTCACGTCGGCCCAGTGTGGAAGTAGGGCCCAGGCGCTTTCCGTGGGCCAGGAAGCATGATTGAAACCCCCTACACAACACGTCGTAGTGGGAAAGGGGCCTTAGTGGGCGTTCGGGCCCAACATGCTTCGGCTGGGCTCGTCTTGATCCATCCAATCCAAGGCCGAAAAGTGGCCGTGCTCGGTGGTACTACTATACTCATTTCAGGTTAGCGACAGAAAACACCCCCCAAAACATTTGTCTCCTACTCTACCCAAGTGGAAAGCAAGCTAGATTTCGAGCTCTCTTATCATCACCTTTTTTTCCCCACTCTAGGACTGACTGAAAGAAAGCGGACGTGAGCGACGACGCACCAAACTCGTTGCAGTACTGTACGCAATATCCTTTCTGCAAGCCAAGGCTCCCTCGATGAAGTTGGCATTCCCTGCGATCCACGAAAGCCACGCCAAGGCAGGGTTGCCACGGCACCGAGACAGACAGACAGACGGGTGGCACGTCGTCCCTCTCCCTTCCGTGCCAGCAACCACCCGGACCTGACGAACGACCCGAGCAGGTGCAGTGCAGGGTTGGAGATGGGAGAGGAGGCAACAAGACGTGGTGCTCTGCCTCTGCGTGCAAGCCGAGCAAACCGCGGCGTCCGGTCGATTACTCTCCGGTGCATTGCATCCCGGGAAAAGGCGACGTGGCGACGTCGTGCGCGTGGCCCACACGATTCTCCTGTCCCTTCCCTTCCTAGGCGCGTACGGACGGACGATGCGTGCATGACGCGGGCGCCGTGCGGCATTCCGCGTCCGGTGGCCATGCTCTGTAGCTGCCTTGCCAATTGCCATCCGTCCAGCGGAGTGCCACCGCCGGCGACGTGCGCCCGTGGGCACGCACTCGTGGCTCCGTCTGTCGCGGGTCGGCGGCGGGGTGGCACTTGCGGGGACGGCACCGCACGTCCGCACCGGCCTGGTCTTGAGAGTCTTGACAGGAGAGGATCGGCGACCGCGACCGAGCGCGCAGTCAATGGGGATGGACGCACGCAGCGGCCACCGCCCACCACGGGCCAGTGCGCAGTGTGGTGCACGTGATGGCACTAGTGACGGGGCGGTTGTCCGCCCGTGACTGTGAGCGCTGAGCGCTCGCCGGCTTGCTTGCCGGGCAGGGCCGGGCCGATGATCGTGTCGCCCACGACGTGCCGGCGTCTGTCACGTCGTCCGTGCACGCCACGCGCCATGCATGGGCGGCACCGTGGTGCCCGTCGCGCAGGGCACGGCCACCCTCCTGCTGCCCTCGCAGTGCCAGGCGACTCGCGCACTAATCCCCTCTCTCGCTGCAACTGCAAATGCCAAAGCCCAAAGGCGAGAAAAAAGGCAGACGTACGCGTGCGGTAGCCTGCCTGCCTGGGCTGGCTGGCTCCGAAAGGCACTGCCTGCAAAAGGCGTTGCCTTGCCCCAACGCGCCGGATGCCTTGCGCTGCACCGAGTGGCATGCCACATCGACTCACGAGTCACACACGACTCACGGGCAAAGCAAAATCCGCCGCGGCTCGTGGCGTTTCCGCCTGACGAGCGAGTCGACCAAGGCAAGATCCACCCGTGGGTGGCTTTCTTCTGACGACGCCCGATACGCGGCGGTGGCGGTGGTCGGTGAACGAAGCGCCGCTGCCTGCAGGTCAAAACGCGCTGACATTTGACGACGCCGGACGCGCACGCCACGCTGTTCATACCGCCTGCCTTGGCTTAGGCACCGCACGGCGGTCGGTCATCGGCTCATCGCCAGCGGGAGAGAGAGAAGACAAAGGCGACGACGACTTTCACTAGCGCGTGGGCGCGGCGCCTAGCTCTCTCTCTATGACTCTGTCTGTAGCGAGGGACGTCGGTAACTTTTGAGGCCTCTTTTTGGAAGCGGCGTGATAAAGAAGCTGTGGCAAACTGGCAAGACGGCGAGGTGATTGCGGGGATCCAATGTTGGTAGGCGGCGAGGCGCGTCAGGTGAGGTGAGGACGTGAGGTCGTGAGCAGGGCGGTGGCCATGGCGTGGAAGCTTCTCCTTGTTCTCCCGTTGGGAAGGCGGCGATCTAGCGAGCGAGCAAGCGAAGAAGAGACCCACGACGAGAAAAGGCAGGCGGGAGAGTGGGAGGCGCAACGCAACGCAAGCAAGCAAAGCCACCCGACCGTACCTTGGAAACCGAGAGGGCACTGAACTCAACCACCGGGAGGAGACACGAGACGTGACTCGTGAGAATGCCTTGTTGCCCATCCTGCTCGATTGATTTTCAGCCAAGATGGAGGATTACAATGGGTACTACAGTAGAAATTAAAAATTACTGCCGGTTTACAGTGCACTCATCTCTCAATCTCTGTAAATGCAAGCTTAAATATAAATTAGTCACCGGGTTGCATTGCAGCAATGGCCGCCAATGTTCTCATGGTGCCTTTGCTGTCTTTCTTTTTTTTCTTTTTCTTAATTTTTGGGTAAGGAGAGGTTCCAAAGAGAGAGAGAGAGAGAGACGGGCACGGGGAGAGGGCAGTTGAGTACTTGAGTTTGGACGACGGGGGTTGAGTCCGGCTCACGCCACCGCGGCTACCCTATAAAACGGCGGAGCCGACGGCCCCTTCTTTTCCGCTCCTCCGAGGCGACCGGCGCGGCGGATCCCATCCATCTTCTTCCTCCTCATCCACCCATATCCCACCACGCCAAAAATCAGGTCGCCGCCGATGCCGTCTACCATCTGACTTACATCGATCAGCCAGGCAGGCAGATCGCGCAAGCAAGCCACCCACAAAAAATCCAAATCTCAATCCGGCTTCGATCCCGTCGGGCATCGGCGATGGAGGGCCGGCCGCCCGGCGCGTGGCACCTGCAGCAGCACCCGCAGCAGCGGGGCCACGGCGCGCCCGTCGCGGGCCTGCCCATCGGCTTCCGCTTCCGCCCCACCGACGAGGAGCTGCTGCTGCACTACCTCCGCCGCAAGGCGCTCGCCTGCCCGCTCCCCGCCGGCGTCATCCCCGACGCCGACCTCGCGCACCTCCACCCGTGGGACCTCCTCCCCGGCGCCGCCGCACCAGGTATATATCACGCGTGCCTCTCCATCCATCACACCCTCCGCATTGCCGCTCGTCCACTTCAAATCCATTCGCGTCCCTTGCCTGACTACGATCTAATCCAACCAACGGAACTGAAGGGGCGGCAGCGGACGCCGGCGGGGAGCGCTTCTTCTTCCACCGCCCGGCGACGCGGTGCTGGCGCAAGGGCGGCGGCGCGGCCAGGGCGGCCGGCACCGGCGTCTGGAGGCCGTCCGGGAAGGAGACCCTCGTCGTCTCGCAGCGATGCAAGCGCCCCGTCGGCACCAAGCGGACGCTCGTCTTCTGCCCTCGCCGCGGCCGCGGCGGCGCCCGCACTGACTGGGTCATGCACGAGTACCGCCTCCTCCCCGCCGGCCTCCACCTCCACGGCTGCGCCGGCGCCGGCGCCAACGCGACTCCGCCCACTAATGTAAGCGCCCGCCAGTCCTGGCTGGCTTACCGTAGCCCGTGCATCGAGACGACCGTACATACGGCGGCTAACTTGCTATTTCATGTACCTGATGAATCTGTAATCCAGGTGAGCTCCCATGCCGCTGGCGGCGCGGCGGCCGACTGGGTGGTCTGCCGCATTTTCAGGAGGGCCAGGCCGGCCTACCGCGCCCGCCTTGGTGGCGGCAGGGAAGAAGAAGAGCACGCGGCTGAGGAGAGCCCATCCTCCCCGTCGTCGTGCGTCACCGACGCCTCCGAGACCCTCGTCCCGGAAGAGGATGACGGCGATGAAGGAAGCAGCTGCTGCGGCGGCGTCGCCTTCTCTAATTGAGACTGAGTAGAAGAGTTGGCTAGCCCGTCGATCAAATCGTGGCCGCCATGTTCTAATTGCCGTAGAACCCTCATCATCAGTACCTAGTAGCAATCAATAGAGAGACATGACGATCGAGCTCCAACAAACCAACAACAATAACCAACCAAAAAAAAAAAGCTAAGCGCTTTGGTGCTAGTATGTTCTTGTTGGAGCTCGTCGCGAATCCAATCCAATCCAGAGTGTTAATTAGCGAGAAATTAATCAGTTCCCTTTCGGCAATTAATCACCATTTCTTGTGTCTAATGTTCTTTCCATCTGTGCTGTACTGTGATGCATTTTGCTTCCCCGTTTCGATTTCTTGGTGCTGTCGTGAGAGTGAGACGACACCAAAACAAGCGATTGTGCCAACTGTCAGTGATTGATAAAACCAAACCAAGCAGAAATAGGAAGCTAAAGCAAGTCACTCTTCAGTGAGTGCAAGGGACAGCAGGACACGGCATTGTATACAAAACATTAGAATCAGCAGGCACAGAAAAGGGTCGCAGAATAAAAGGTGATCCGATAGGGAGGCACGAGCTGAGAGCAGAGGCCAGAGGGCGAGAAAGGTAGGCCAGAAAGGGCATTTGCACTTAGGAGGATGCAGAAAAGGAGACGAGCGATGATAAGGTTCGAGGTTCCTGATACTCCTCACTCATTGCTGCCAAGAGGGCGTAGTAGAGCAGCAGAGATGCCTTTCTTCTTCAAGGGGCCTTTGCCTTTCTCTCTCACAGGAATAAGGAACCTCCGAACCTGCTCCCGCTTGCAGCCAGCAGGAGGAAGACGAAGAGGCAACAAATCTTGGCGCAATCTGTCTCGGCGCCCGCCTCCTCATCTCTCTGGTCCAACGGACGTTCGTTCGTTCGTTCCTGCGAGGTGAGGAGGCATCTCGCCTCGCCTTGGCTCGCTTTGAATCAAATCCCAGCGAATAATCCGTTCCAACGGGACCAAAGATTTGGGGGAATTTCACCCCCGGTCCCCGTGCCGTGCGCGCACTGAGCCGGCTGCTGGTTCACGCACCGTCACTGTCCCCGAGTAATAGCAAGTCACGAGCAGAGGATCGCCATGGTGGTGTGTGTAGCTTTCGGAGCCACGGTGGTCGTGACGCACGGGTGAGATCACCACCATCGGCTAGTTTGTGGCTGCAATTGCATTAGATTATCACGTAAGCAGCTGGCGTCAACAAGGAAAAACACTGCTGGTTAGCAGCGTCTGAAAGACTGGAAACTGTTTAGCTAGCAGACAGCAGACAGCATCGTCATCGTCGGAGGTTTTCCTTCACCGAAAAGGAACCTCCTGACTCCTGACAGCTCAGCTCGGAGAAAGAAACTTAACCGCCGTCTCTATTGAATGCAGCACCATGGAGGTGGTGGTGGCGGTGGAGGAAGATCATAGGAACTCGTTGCCACGGCATGAAGGGAGACGGCTCGCGGCCGGATTGACTTGCGGGCTCCTCGTCGTTCTTGAGGGTTCAGACTAGTCTCAGGGTACAATTGTTGGGCCATTTGATTTTGGAGGCACGCGGATGACAATAACGGGACATGGTTTAGTCGCTAACAGCTGGTCAGCATCGTGGAAGCGGCGGAGTCAAGACCGTACTGAATACTGACGGATTGGACAGTAACAGCAGGGGGAGCAGAGCAACGTTCGTCAGCCAAAGATGCCGCCGCCGCCCGCCGCACGGCACAACACTGACACAGGAGGTTGCCGGTAATTCAAGGCAGCTCGATCAGCAGCAGGACAGTCATCAGAAATCAAGAACCAGCAGGTTTTGCCTTTTCATTTTCCAACACACGAAGAATGCTGCAGGGGTAGTCGTCGTCGTCGGACGGGCGCGCGGGCGGGACGGCGACGAGGAGACAGCGGCAATCGCACTGCACTGCAGGGAGATCGCAGTCCATCAATCGCAGGACGGAGCGACGGGCGGACGGATTGATTCTGCACGGCTCCCGGGTTTGAATGCGGCCCATCCGCGGGTCCAGCAGCAGCCGCGGACGGACGCAACACGCATGCCACGGCGTCGCATCGCACGCACGAACAAGCATGGCAGGCAGGCGGCGGACGCAAGCAAGAGACCGGGTTGGCCCTTTGGCCGCCGGAGCAGCTGGATGAACGGACAGGCCCTTGCGAAGAGGAAGAAAGCGCGGTGTCTGCCGGCTGCCGCCACGGCCACGCCATGTGTGTCCGTGCACCGTGACCCGCCTGGTCCCTGTTGGGATGGATGGCAACGTGTTGTTGAGCTCCGCACGCAATTGTGCGACCGCCGGTGACGGCAGCCATCGCGTTTGGGGCATGGCCGGTGGTCACTAGTCAGGTCATCAGTTGTTGCTCCTACTGTGTTTGGGAGGAGAGCCAACGTCTCGGATTTGCATTTGCCCGGCCGGTTTCTTGCGTGCAGGCAGCGGGTGCGGCTGGGTTCGCTTCGACATCACACATTCACACCGGCAGATACTCCTGGTGGTGATTAGCCAGACGTACTCACTGGTTGCATTCATTTGGCAAGCTGTGATTGGATGGCAGCAGAGCATCTGCCGGGGGTTGGGTTAACCATGATAAATCTATCCGTGTCAGGTCATACAATTGACCTGCACATTCAAAATAGTATGGTTCTTGCGTTAGCAGCTCCAGCTCCAGCCTTGGCATTAAATTAAACAAAGATGCCTGCGTGCTTCCTTCCTTTCACTACTGTAATCAGGACGTTGCAATCGTAAGCTGAGCAAACGCTGGCGAGCGTGTCCTGTCCCCATCTGTGGTGACTGTGGATCCTTGACACTTTTTTTTTATATATGTATATATATTACGATAGTCCGAGCGAGCACATGCATTGTGAATCAATCGCAGATGGTGTTGCTCGTGGGGGTGACTTGCCCTCGGACGGAACCAGGGGAGCAGGTGGCAGCAGTGACCAGTGCCATGGCCCATGGGGGAGCATCAAGCCATCAACTCGCGAGCCTCTAAATACCGGGACTCATGACACAAGTTCATGAGTACAGAGTACATCCTGAACTTAGGAAGCAACGCACATTTTCTAAAAAAAAAATACTGTAAAAAATTCAGGATAGACGTTCAACGCTCATGTGCAAATTTGAAAACAAACTACTACTTGTTTTTGTTTTCAAAAAGAAAAAGAAAAAGAAAACAAACTACTTGTGGATGCTCACAGCGCGTGCGTTGATCACAGGTGGTGTACGTGAACCGGATATTGGCAGGGAGGCAGCCTGATGCAGTCAGTACTCGACTTGATTAGGGGGAACCCAATGCACTGATGCTTGTTATTATTAGCCAGCGGATCAAGATCAACCAGTACTGTACCGCATTGTGCCGCGCCGTGGTGCGGACGAGGTGCATGTGATTGGCACGCTGCCCCAGGACGCGCCGACCCGACTACCGTGTTGCTTGCCGCCTCACCCACCCTCACGTACGGCGTGGCGTCAGTCACGGAGTCACGGTGCGCTGCCGGCTGCGGGCTGCCGCTGCTTGCCCGGCCGGCCGGCGGCCCCCAACGGAAAGATCTTGGGAGGTCGCTCACGGCACGCCCACACTGCCGTCCCACAGCGGGTGGCCTTGTCCATTGCCAGACGCCACCTCGCGCCCCCCCGGCCGGCCGCTCTCTTTTCCAAGGCGGCCTGCCGCTGCCAGCGATGCAGGGTTGCTTGCGCCCTTTTCCAAGACCAAATCCGTCCATCCCATCACCGCCGCGTCACCACGTTCCGTCCGTCTCGTCAAATGTCAACGGTGTCCGGGTCACTCCGTCAGTCCTTTCCCTTTCGTGCCCGCTAGCCACACCCGAAAAGTCCATGGATCATGCATGGGCACGGGTGGGTCTGGTCCTGCCTCCTCCTACTGCTACTGCGTGCCCCCGGAGTGTACCCTAGCTAGCTGCATTGCCTCGTTCGGTCGGCCATCCAGCTCCAGCATTCAGCAACAGCAACCAAGGACGCAACGGGTACTCTGTACGTACAACGGCTTGCTTGGCCCGGCTTGCTAACCACCAGCGGTCCAGCACGGCATCTTCAATCGTGTGACGAGTGATGACTCATCCGCCATATAGCAGACTAGTAGAAAACTCCAGAATAAAGGAAGGCTCCACCGGGAGTACGTACAGTCCAGGAAATGTCTCCACCGGGAGTGCTAGTCCTCCCGGAGACGCTACCTAGTCCATCGATGGCCCAATGATAGGATATACTCCGTATATATGTACTATACTTAGTATATTGCTGTCGTCTGGCCTGGGGGTGCGTGGGTGGCCATTTGCTTGATTGTTAATTGTTAATCATCAGTCAAATGATTGGCTGCAAAAGCGCAAAAGCTATACATAGTGAATATGAATAAAAAATTCAGAGTGT